>LAVV01014716.1:0-31787 GCA_001263375.1 Puccinia sorghi
ACCAATCTAGCAGTTTTCCGCAGTGAAACCAAAGAGTACCTGATACACATCGGAGAAGGACACTCAGTTACCTGCTGAGACGGTTTTTCTTTCCACAGCGCAGCAGTGGACCAGTGGAATTCCCAGACTATTTCTTGGTTTTTGTTGGCGGGGATGGAGCGGGAGCGCTGGAGGGTGTCAATCAGGTTGCGCTTGTGTTGCTCGAGGAAGGTGCGGAGTTCTGACTCCGGAAGGCGGAGCTTGAGTTTGTTGTCCGGGATCATACTTTGGTACGGGGATTCCAGGAGCGGTGGGTTTTGGGGCCGGGACGGAGAGGACTGAATGGGGAGAAGGGGTGTGGAGGGGGTAAACCCAGATGGAAGGAGTAGGGGATTTTAATGGGGGGCAGGGGAGTGGAAGGAGGTGGTGGTGGCGGGGTAGGCAAGGGAATCGGAATAGCGGAGGGAGCGGCAGGTGGAAATGGTTGAGGGGGAGTGGGTGGAGCGGGCGGGGGAGAAGGAGAGGCGGATTGTGATGATAGAGGAGGAGGGGGTGTTGGAGTTGGGGCCAAGGCTTGGCAAGACGCCATTGGTTGGGGTGGAGGTTGGGGGAACTGATCGGGATCCGGGTTTTGACCATCATTGACGTGGTGACGCAAAGCCCACGGGAACAACACTGCTTTCCATTTGGCGGGAATAGTTGCGCCGCTTGGGGTTTGGTGTCATTTGGTCCCGAGCGGTGTACTGTGGCAATGGTTGTTGGCAGCCGTCTCAACGGGGTCTTTGTGGAGAAGGTTTGGGAGAATTGGAGACCAATTTGGAGTCCGGGACAACAAAGGAGTCTTTGGGGCGGGTTTGCTTACAGGACCGGGTTCTGGGGCAGGAAGAGTCGCTCAGACGGCTAACAGCTAATGAATTTTATTTTACTTTATTAGTTTTGCACTAATGCTAACAAACTCTTTTCATAGCCATTAGTGGTTGTGCACTAAAGCTAATTGAATGAGCCCAAAAAAAGGCATTTTATGCTCTGCTACACTGCTTTGAAGTTGGAAACAGCCACTAAATGCGCTGTGGAATAGAAAAATGTAGTTCCACTAGCACTACAGAGTTGGTAGGAAAGAAAACTGGCGGATATGCTATGCTTTTTTGGAGGGTAGTGCCAACTGTTGTCACATACAATGTAAGTGTACTCATTTACACCCCAAACAATTCCTGCCTGTCTCAGCAGAAAGAATGCAACATAAAATCTGGATGGAGTACTACAAGGATTGAAGCAGTGGGTAAGAATTGGAACCATAGTACAGAAGTTTTCATGGCATTTAAGGTTATTATGGAAGTAGATTCCAGTGGAAAGAAAAAATATACACATCTGGAGATATTGTTGGATAACAGACTTGTGGGATTTTGCAACAATATCTGAGGCCTGGATGTGCTTTCTGATGGAATTGGACTACTGTTTATCAATAACAGAAGAAAAAGAGACTTAAAGGAATCAGGGATTCCTCAGAAGTAATCATAAGAGGAGTCACTTGGAGATATCTGAATCCCTAAGAAATCAGGAATGGTGATCAAAGCGGTGTGATTATGTGATTGAAAAATTTGGCCATTTTCTATTACATTCCCTGATTGTGTGAAAAATAAAATATTAATTAATTGAAGGGATAGTTAAAAATGGGGGTTCAACATGCAAACCAACCTTTCTGGATGTGCAACCCACCAGATTTTGCGTTGCTGACCCTGGTGCGTAATTTTAAGTACAATAACAGGGGTCACAGGACAAATTTCTAAAATGTGGTTTTTTCATTAATTTCTTTGGGGGTCAGATTGAAGCATCAGAAAAAATCAACATCCAATAAAGCTACCCCCATTCCCAAGAAAGCAACCCCTAACTCAAAGGAATCACCCTAAGAGGCCAGCCACCCAACCAAAGTCCAAGAAAAGCAGAGTTAACAATTAATCTGAATATGATGCTGCTGATAAAACTGAAGGTCACTTGAAGAAAGACGACTTCCTTGTAATCATCAAATGGTTCAAAATTTAACGGAATTACAATGCCTGCTTTGGAACTGGGAAGGCTCCTGCCATGGGTGGTCTAGCCAAAGGTCAAATCAATGGCTATCAATCTCCAAAATCAACCTAAACCCCTGTCAGATGAAGGATAAATTCAAAACCTACATAGACAAGCACAAGAAAGTCCACACCAAATATATTTCCGCAGGATTTTGGATCGACCGACAAAGATTGAAAGGTGGGAATCAGTACAATTGATGAGAAGCTTGAAAGCATGTGTCCCCACTATCATTCCATGAAAAATTCAATAGAAATCTTGTTGAGGATTCCAAGATTGGTTGTAGAATATTTGATTGGGTTCAATCAAGTGCAAAAGATTGAGAAAACATGGCCAGCTCATACGGAAAATTTGTTGGAATCAGGATTCAGAAATGCTTTGTATTGCAGAAACATTTTATTTTGAGTAAAACCAAGTGATGGAGCCCCTGGATGTAAGGTATTTTTTCTCATATCAGTCTTTGAAAAAGGAAAAGTAATCTTCCAGGTCTGAGTGGCTTTTGTTTTCTGAGTGCAACATCATGATCAAGTCAGTGTTACTTCTGTGAGGGGCTGCTTGTGTTGAGATGGTTGCTGACAGATGATTTAGTTGAGTTGAGTTGTTTGGATGAGGTATGTGTTGATTGATTTGTGAGCTGATAATGATTTGAGGATAGCCAAAGAAGTACTTATTTATTTAACCCGTGTTTAGGAGAAAATACTTGATTTTTTTGGTTTTGAAATCCATTGTGAGTTTGGCGACAATTTCTTTGGAAAAATTATGGATTTGATTATTTCTAATCAACGGGTTTTATAGGGGTATTTTGTTATATTTGATACCAAAGATGAAGTATAATAGATCAAATATAAAAAAATCCACAATCAGAAACCAGTGAATTATTCAAAAATTAAATTCATCATTAATTGGTCCTGAGAAAAAGCATGTTTTAAAAAGGACCAGTCAATTATATCATGGTGGTTTTGGTCATATTGGATACCCCCTCATAGTTAGAACAAAGATTTAAATCAATGGAAAAAATTCAGGAGAGTAAGAGAAAACCAGGAAAAGAACATTCTGGGCCATAAAATAATAGGCAGTACTCAACACCAATATAATTTGGAAATTAGAGTGGTTCTAATGAATACTAGGAATTGATAAATGAACATTAAGGCATAGTTTACTTTTCATTCAGTAAAATAAAACTGTCAATAATTTATCTTAAGGAGTTTTGGAAAATGCAGTTGCTTGGGTAATATCAGGTATGGTGGTATTAACTTTGTGGCTTAAAAGCCCCAAGCAAGTTTCCCATGCCTGGAAGATGATATTTTCTGCAAGTAAATTTATTGAATTTCTGATTGAGGACTCCAGATAAAACCAAACTGATAAAAAAAGATGATTAAGAAGATTCAAACACCTTTAAAACATGTTGAAGAAAAAAATAAAATCTGCAATTTATAATTGACAGATTTCCAAAAAAGTGTAGCTAAAATAGCAACAGATTTCAAAACCAAAAAATGTAAGTACTTGCTCCCAAAAACGGGTTACATAAATAAGTAATTATTTGGCTTTCATCAAATCATCAATACTCACCTCAAATCAATAAATCAATCGACAGATAACTTAACCAAATAAATCACCTCAATTAAATCATGTGTCAGAATCCATCTCAACACAAGCAGTAAGTACCACTGACTTCATCAGTATGTTTCACTCAGAAAACAAAAGCCACTCAGAACTGGAAGACTACTTTTCCTTTTTCAAACAAAATAAAAGAAACAGTGACTTACAGCTAGGGGATTCACCACTTGATTTTACCCACAATATGATATTTCTGCCATCCAAAATGTTTCTGAATCCTGCTTGCATCAAATTTTCTGCATGAGCTAGCCATTTTTTCTCAAGCTTCTGCACTTGATCAAACCCGATAAAATATTATAAAACCAATCTCAGAATCCTCAATAAGATGTCTGAATTCACCTGGCCATTGCCAAATTCCTTCTGGATCTAATGGTAATGGAGCAGCTGTTCTCAGACTCAAGAATCTATTCCAATTTGGATAGAACAATCAACCTGTACACTACACAAGTCATCAAATTAATCTACAACATCTGATCACACTTGGCATCATGGCCAACACAAGAGGAACAAGTAGAATTATCTCAGGTCATGCAAGAAGAAGGCTTTCCTGGCTCTATTGGTTTTGTGGATGGGGAAACAATTCCACTTAGTAAAAATCCCCCCAAAGATGACAATCACTAATTTGATCACAAGAAGAGGTCAGGTGTCATTTATTTTTTCCTTGATAAGCAATTCTGAAACAAAGCTTTACTACTTCCCTCATCCCATTGTCTACAGATAATCCATTAACATAACTCTTGTTTGTGATATCAACAAGAAATTCACATCCTATCTAACCGGTTACAGGATCATGCCATGATAGCTATGTATTCTCAAACATGCATATTTCTCAGAAGCCTGAAAAATTCTTTGATCAAAATAAGTTCCTTATGACAGACTCAGCTTATACAAGTGATTGGTATACGCCCCCAGCTTACAAAGGGAAGGAATTACTTGACCATTGGAATATCAATTTCAATTAAATTCTTGCACAGTCACGAGTAAGGATTGAACATTCCATTGGTATTCTGAAAGTTCAATTTTCCAGCTTGCATGAAATGCGGACTCAAATAACAATTCACAAAGAAATGAAGGTCACCAGCAAGAGTATAATCAGCTGCTTTTTTTTCATAATCTTCCGGTGTGGTAATCCTGTTTTTCACCTACACTATAGCAGCAAACCCTCAAGAACTCAGAAAATCACTCAAAGGACCCCAGAATCAGGATCAGAAGCCCAAGTTATCCCAGGTTACCCCCTTGCAGCATGGCTTAATCCCCACTGGATCTCAAGAAATTCAACCTTCACAATTTTATGGGACAAATGACACTAGTTGGACAACAGAGCAGAAGACCCCCAAAATAATACAACAATCAGTTCCCACCCTTTGGACTCCCCTGTATCAGCTTCTCACCCTTCAAGTAATGTCACCTTGGATCAGTTATTTTCCCATGACAACAGACAATTTGAAAGTATTCATTGAACATCCTTTCCCCATCATTAGTCTTGTTCACACACTTGTTTATGCACCTTCCCATCCTTTTGGAAGATTTCATATTGTTCCCCCTTTCCCATAAGCATTTTTGTTGTGTGCCAGGAGGCCTGCTTGTCACACTATAAAGACTCCCCCTTTCAGAGCCTTGTATCAGCATGCAATTTTCCTTACCTAGGCAGTTTTCTAGTGTTAGAGATTCATCATAGTAGTACTTAGTTAGTATTAGTTAGTTAGTATCAGTTAGTATTAGTTATTTAGTATAGTATTCTTAGTTGGAATTACTATAAAGTATTAGTATTAGTTAGACTATCAGTAAAAGTTATCCCCCCCAGTGTCTCTTTAGTTAGCAGATTCACTAGTCATCCTCCCTCCTCAAACACCTCCAACCTCAGTGGGTCAATTACTCAACAATGCGCTGCTGGTTCCTTCACTGAATTGATCCTTAATACCCATTCCCCGACTGTTCAAGCAAGAGATTTCAATCAACAAGACGGCGGACAACGGGGCTTCTATAATTATAGATAATTATTTCCATCTTCTGGGATCCTTTAAGAAGAATTTGTTAGAACTCAAATCCTCCTATTTTGAAGCAATGAACTCTCATTCTTCCTGTTACCAATCAAATCCAGATTCTCCGAACTGGCACACATGTCTGGGTCATCCAAATTCCAAGTATCAAGCTTTGATGGTTCCAACATCCAAGTCAGTCAACTGCAGTGCTTGTAAGACCTGCAAGCTTAAGGCACTTCCTTTTGCCAGAAAATTTAAAAGTGTACACAAATTCTTGGAGGTGGTCCATATGGACATTGTTGGGCCTTTCTCAGTCCAATCTCCTGCTGGATTTCAATACTTCCTCACACTCATAGACCAACTAAGTGGTTTTCAAACAGTCAAGTTTCTGAATCACAAGTCAGAAACATTCACAAATTTTATGGAGTTCAAACTGTCAGCTGAAAAGCAAACTGGCTGCTCCATTCGCATGCTTATCTCCGACAGTGGGGGTGAGTTTGTCAACAAGGAATTCCAAAGCTTATGCGCATCCGAAGGAATCACTCATCATGTTTCACCAGCGTATACCCCACAAAACAATGTGATGGCCGAGAAAGCTAATCAAACCATCATTGTTAAAGCCAGATGCCTGCTAGCGCAATCAAAACTTCCCCAATTGTGCTGGGCGGAAGCCATCAATACCGCCACTCAACTATTGAATTTAACTCCTTCCAACACCAGGAATCTCCAAATTCCCTATCAAACGTGGACAGGCCACTCCATCAACTGGGACTCTCTTCGACCCTTTGGTTGCCTGACATTTTCACTGATACCTAAAGAGCAACGTAGCTTTAAACTCAACCCAAAAGCTGAAAGAGGCATCATGCTTGGATACAAGAATGATTTATCCTCTTACCACATCTACAAGCTTGATGAAAAGGAAGTTGTCCGTGTCAGAGATGTCAAGTTTGACAAATTCACCTTCCCGGGTTTGAAGAATGAAAAGGACGATCCTGTCAACTCCAATTTCTTTGATAGGTCTGAAAGAAAATCAATCGCAGTTGAACAATCATCGCCACCTAACAATGCGCAACTGGTGAATGAAACTAGTAACAGCTCAATTTCAGAAAACATAACCAATTCGAGAACAGCTGAAGATTTGGCCAAATCCCCAAGAGAAATATCCAGCCAAATCTCCACAGAAAATCTTCTCTCTGTGGACAGAAGGGGAAACTCAGTCATTGTTTATCTGGTCGAGAACACCAAAGAAAACACTCCGGCTTTGTACATTCAAGCTATCAAATCTGCCAATTCTTCTTTTTGGAAGAAGGCAATTGAAGAAAAAATGTATGATCACGATGTCTGCATCATTGTGAAGAAAGTTGGAGAACAGAACCGCTTGAATTGCACTTGGGTGTTCAAAATCAAGAAAAATCAGCTAAATGTACCAACAGAATATAAAGCTAGGCTTTCAACAATTGAAAGGAACTGATTACAACATCACCTAGGCTCCTACCGGAAAAATAGTCTCTCTTTGGATGCTGATTGTGTTTGCTCTCAACAAAAACCTGAATTTTCATCAGATCGACATCAAGAGCGTGTTCTTGAATGCGCCTCTCAAAGAAGAGATATTTCTCAATCCTCTTCAAGGTGTGAACGTCCCCGAAGGTCATGTTCTGAAGCTGAAAAAGGCCATGTACGGACTCAAACAAGCCCCGTGTGCCTGGCACAAAACACTGTCCAAGTGGCTTTTCCAAATTGGATTTCAACATTGTGAAGCTGAACCATGTGTGTTCTGGCCTAAGGGAACATTCCTGTACTTGCATGTGGATTACCTTGCCATCTTCATCAAAGATCCCAAAGATTTCAGATCAAGGACCTTGGTGAATCAAATCTCCTCCTGGGGATGAACTTTGCACAAGAGGAAGGCTCCGTAACTCTTACTCAACGACATTACATCAAAACTCAACTTGAACGTTTCCATTGTCAAGATTTGTTTCCTGCATCCACACCAATGAAACCTAAGGGACACCTTGTGAAAGCCTCCAAAGCTGAAAGACTTGAACACATAGAGTCTGGTAACAACCATTGGTCACTTGTTGGAGCACTTAACTATCTTGGTGTCACCACCAGGCCTGACATCACCTTTTCCGTCAGCTGTCTTTCTCAATTTCTCACTGAAACCGGAGTCAAACACTGGGAAGCAGGGATTCAAGTTCTTTGATATCTCAAGGGCACCAAAGACATTGGCCTAAGATTTAAGAAACCTTCGGATGACCAGGTCAAACTCGTGGGATATGCTGACACCAATTGGGTGTCATTTCCGGAGTCACAAAGATTGGTGTCAGGAAATTTGATTCTGTTTGACGGCAATTTAATCTCTTGGCGATCCAAAAAGCAGCCCACTCTCTCTCTGTCTTTCACTGAAGCGGAATATAAGTCACTCGGAGACATCACCAAAGAAGTGATGTGGCTTAAAACTCTCCTCAAGAAAATATTCAATATCAAATTGAATACTCCAACTCCAATTTATGAAGACAATCAAGGCGCCATTGCCCTCACCAACAACAAATACAACCGTTCTTGCTACAAGACCAAGCATATGGATCTGAGACATCACTTTATTCAAAGAGAAGTGAAAATCAAGTCAATTGTCCTGCGTTTTGTTCCAACTCACCAGATGCTAGCCAATTTCCTCACAAAAGCTGTTGGTAAAACTGCAAACAAGCGAGCTCTGCGAGGTATTCAGTTTCTGTGCTCATCCCCTCCCAGTTACGAGCATGGGGGTGTGTCAGAATTCAGACCCGCTCCCTCGCTGCGGAGAGAGCCGCGCCTGCAGTGAAGGCTTCTGTTCAACCGCTCCACGTCATCTTGTCTCTTCAGATCTCAGTTGGAACTCAATTGATCTGAATTCTCATCCCACCTCCGTTGTCAAAACCTCAACCCTTGCCAAGGTCTCTTGAGATCTCTTCCACTGCCAGTTGAAGGACCTGTGGTAATCCTTTCTCTTTCCCATTCCTCTCTTCCTCTCTTATTGTCTTGCTGATTCTTGTTCTTAGTGTTCTATTCTGAGAGTTGTGTGGTGGATATATTATATAGTCTCTGTTTTTTCTGTTTGTTTTGTATTGTCTCAATCTTCCTTCTAATTCCAGCCATTTTGGTCCTTTAGATATTTTTCCATCAGTCTGTTTCTCTCATCTTGTTTTTCATCTTTTTCTTCCTGTTTCACTGAAATCTACCTTTAGTTTTGCCTGAAATTATCTTAAAAACGTTGTGGAGCTTATATAGGCAAGGCGGTAGCTGCGGGTCTCAGCAGTAGCTGCCGCTGATGACANTTATTAGCCAGGAGGGCAGCCTCAACAGCACCCATAGTTCAGCTTACATTATTAGTAGTGTAGTTGTCTATTTCCCCTCCAACTCTACTCCCCTTAGAGTAGTCCCACACCGGCGGACTTGAAGGATCAATGGAATGAGCCTGATTCAGCTCCTGTGTCTGTTGGAAACATTGAAAACTCAAATGATGGGATATGTGACATCTTAGGCCAAATTAATCTGGCCCATTTTGAAGAATCTCACTGAATTTTACCACATCTAACTTCAGTCACCAGTTCCCTCACATTCACAGTCCACTCCAACTGAAACCACACAACCCCAACCCCTCCAAAAACTCCCCTCCAACACACAACATCCACACTTTGGCCTTCTGGTTTCCCCCAAGTGCTTCAATGCCTCCCCAAATCAATGCAAATCCGCAAAAGATCCTCCTTTTAATCCACACCAGCATTGAACATGGCCGCTGCACTAACCACAAAAAATTATAGGGAGCCTCCTGGCTGCCTGCCTGCCCTCCACCTTGATTACCCAGAACCAAATTAGGAAGCCAGGGGCCTTACCCCCCTCCCCGCTTGGTTGGCCCTACTCAGGACCTACTGGTTGTAACACCACCCACCTGGCCCATGGAGTGAGTGATTTGATCCATGTTGTTAATTATACACTGTGCTAATTTTTTAACTCTTCCTCATCTTTAGGCCCAGAAACTAGTTGTATTGCCTGCCTGCCTGCCTTTCCAGCTATGTCCTATTGGCCTCTGATCTTTCCAACCAACGCACCCAAGTCCAACCTGCTCATTCTTAGACTGCTCCAATTCCTGCTGTAATATGTAACATCTATTTCCAGTGTGATATTTAGCAGGAGGAGGAAGGAGGGGAGGGGGAGAAGTGGATAGGGTCATAGCCAAGCCACTCACCAATCAACAAATCAAACACCACCAATACAAAGCTAAATGTCAGAAAGAAAGTTGTCTCAAGGCCAAACTGAACCTCTCTGGAGTTGCACATCTTCCTGTCCACATCTCCAAAACCAACCCCAATGCCATGATTTAATTATTCAACAAGTCATTCATTTTCTTGGCTGATGAATATTGTCAGCTGCTACTATGTTAGAGCCAACTAACATAAATAATAATAAATTAATATAACAATCTCAGTATAAAGAAAAATGATCAAAAAGAAATATCATTTTATTCTTCATCCAAAAAGAAAAAGAACATTAAAAAACATATATAAACATATATATATATGTTTATCTAAAAAGAAAAAAGCACATTAAAAAACATATAAATATATATATATATGTTTTGTACTTCATTTTCTAATAGAATATATGTAATAAATTATAAATGACCTCAAACATACACCAGACTCGTCAAGAACCACTCATGAATCATGTCAGGCAGACGGAAACGGTTGCAATACCTGTAGAAGCTAAAATGAGATGCCTAGAAGCCTAAAAAGGCCAATCCACTGTCATAACAACCAATTGGGATATAATACTAAGCCCACATAACTACTAAGAAGTAGTTTGATAATAAAAAAAGCATCTACAAACAGCAGAAAGCCTCTATTGGGATCAAAGTGGCAGAAGGGCTTTCCTGCAACCTGGAAACATGTAACAAGGAATATCACTTTGAGCCATAGCAACGCCAGAATAAGCTAGACTACGACCAACCAGAAGTAATACAGACCTGTAAATAGCCCAAGCAGGTGTAACCATGAGCTAAGAGGCTTAGCTTAGACTGTAAAGGGTGAAGCCCTGGCTAGGCACTAGTAATACCTGACTGCCCAAGAAGGTCCACAGAATTAATATATTAGCAGGCCATCCCTGCCCCAATAATTAATTCCCTAGCTTCATACAATTTACACAGAAATCAGCACTATTCAGTTCCACCTGTTATCAACCAGCAAGATACTCAATAGTCCTCATTTCTACTCTTCTTAATATACCCTGCAACACCTCTTAACTCCCTGGAGCCCTCAGAGAAGCCATTTTACTAGTAATTAACTTACCCTTCTCTGTTAAAGCTCCCCCTTCCACTTCTTCCACTGGGATACAAACAACCCCTTCTTGTAGGCCCCATTTATTTTCCAAAGGTACCCAAAGTCCCCTGCACTTGTTGAAATACACCTTGGAGAGGGATCTAAACAACCCCTGCTTGCAGCTCTGAGAATTGATAACAAGATATTTTTATCTTATTATCTTTTGTCCATTTCTTTCTTAAAATAATGGATATCACCCATAAAACCCTTTTCATACATCCATAAATTCCCACAGGAGTCCTCTCCCCAAGTTCTTAGTCCAGTTTTCACCTCCTGTAGCTAGAAGGAAGTATCCTTGGCATCAGGCAGGCTGAAATTTTTGATCTTTTGTGTTGATTTGGTGTTAACATTTAATTCTTCACTGATCATAAAACCAAACTCATGATTTGGATCATCAGAGTTGATTTTTTCATCTATAGAATTGAAATGAGATGTTGTGGAGTCTTTATAGGCAAGGGGGCAGCTGCGGGTCTCAGCAGTAGCTTCTGCTTACGGTGTGATGCACACAGAAGGCTGATGCATGTCAAATTAAACAAAGTAAAGTATCTTCAGAGTTTTTTAGGCTGAGTGTATCAATTTTGTGTTTATCAGAAGTGGAGAAAGTACAGGCAGGCTGGCGATGGAGGGAGGGAAGCAAATTTTAGGCAGTCATTAGGGGGTTTTGGGGCTGTGGGCATTGGAGAAGGGTCTTTCTGGAGAGTGCTGCGGCGGAAAATCTGGATCTGGTTGCATAGCCAAGAGGGGTTCAGGGTTTGGGCTGCAGGGGGATTGAGGATTGAGGAAGAAACAGGGGAAACTGAATCAGGGCAGTGTTGCGGGGAGTGGAAATAAATGGCGGCAGGTTGCAGGAGTGCGGGGGGAGGAGTGGATTTGTGATTGGGAGCACAGAAATTTTTGGGAGCTATCAATCTTCCATTTACAAAGACAGAGTGCGGATATCAAGAACAGGGAAAGCTTCAAATCACTCATAGAAGAATATTCAGAATCTCTTTCCAGGTTGAAAGTAGAAATGAGCAGTGAAAGGGAGTGTCTATTATCTGAGTAAAAGGGGTTTACTTACAGTATTATCAAAGTTCTCCACAGTGAAACCAAAGAGTACACAATAAAAACAAGGGGAAAACTCTCAGTTCATCATCTGCACTGTTTTTATTGCCACAATTTGGGCCCTTCATCTTCATTCTTGATTAAGTTTCTGTCAGCTATGTGTATGAAACTTGGGGGATCTAATGGATATGCCAAGTACTATCACTGTGCTAAAAGTTAATTAAAGCTGAAATTTCTCCCTGCTACCTGGTGTATTTCTGTACTAGTCAAACTAAGGTCCCCTGATGGCCACAATTAGAGAAGGCTCAAGGTAGGAAAAGACTTCTTTAAGATCAAATTACTTAATATACAAGTGAAGAAGACAAAGTTTAAAGCTGGGCTTTGCTTATGGAGAGTTTATAGAGAGTAGTTGGCAAGCACTTACTTATCAGAGGTGGTAGTATTGCAGCAACTACTTTTAAGGAACTAGAGAAAGCTCTTATATGGGGATTTCAATCAGACATACTAAAGTTCCAGTGGTAAAAGGGTTGGTTATGGGTAGATGAAAACACTACTCTAAAAGTAGGAGGAGGGAATTTACCTGGTGTACTAATGTATGCTGGGGTAAAAAACTGAGGATCCATCTCAAGGCCACAATGGTCCACCTTTTATATTCTAGAGGTCTCCCTGGAAGCTACATGGGAGGCCTTTGGTGTATTGCACCATTTTCAAATCAAATGATGCAATTATGGTGTCATAATTCACTATAGACATTCATTTGAGTGCTTCAATTCATCCTGCATCCATATGACATCATGTTGAATTGTTATTCTAGTTTTTGAATATAATGAATTGTAATAAGTTCTCACAGACTGTAGATGTGTGACTTTCTCAGGTTGCTCTAAATTCTATTATAATACTATTGAAATTTTACTACAATATAATTTTATACAATTGGAATTATATTATAATTGAAATCCGGTGTGTGAATCTCCTCTCTCATTATANACCCCTGCTTGCAGGCCCCAGTTATTTCTCAAAGGTACTCAAAGTCCCCTGCACTCGTAGCAAGACACCTTTGAGAGGGATCTGAACAACCCCTGCTTTCAGGCCCCTCTGTTAATTAATAACAATATATTTTTATCTTATTTTTTTTTGTCCTTTTCTTTCTTAAATTAAATATCCTTTGGATATTCCCCATCAAACCCTTTTCATATGTCCAGAACTGTCCACAGGAGTCCTCCCCATCAGTTCTTTGACTATTTTGCTCCTCCTGTAGCTAGAAGGAGTTATCCTTGGCATCAGGCAGGCTGACAAATCTTGGAAATACATAATTGCTGTTGAAGGTTTATCCCTTTTCAACCATGGATCCTTCTCTCAAATCCCAATACACACATCTTAACATGTCATTCCTCAACCTACCTATCAAAATCCAAACCAGTCAAACAGGGCACAATATTCTGGGAAGATGTATAGTCTTGGATGGCAAAAGGGATATGAAAGCTCCTCTAAAATTGGCATGACAGTCTAGCAGCAAAGGTTACAAAGGATCTAGCTCCAAAACCATGTTCCTTAACAAAACACTTTCATTGAAAAATTATTTTGCTCTGTGTCTGATCCTCTATTTGATGAAGTCAATCAGCAACATAATGCCTTCAATGCACCTGGATTGGAATCAAACTTCAAAGAGGACCCTAATGTACTTGCCATTTATCCTTCACTATCTTCTTTGCCAACTTGATCCACAAAGACAAATATGCCTAACCCTTCACATTTGTCATGTGGATCCCAATCAAACAGACCATGGATAACTTGGTTGAAGATAAATTTGGGTGAATTTGTTTTTCCAGATGATTCATGTGGTATTCAATTTTCAGGATTCAACGGCATTGTTGAGTGTGCTTGAAAATCCACTTCATATTCCCACCTAAATCTTCCTTCCCATAATATATCCAACTCCTTACATACTTATATGGAGCTATCTTGCCAACTCCCCAAGAAGACTCAAGCCGCTCTTGAAAATATTACAAAAATTATGCAACTCAAAGCAAATGGGGTATTATAGATATGAATAAGATAATTCCAGACTCAGCTTCTGATAATAAAGAATGATTTCTCACATTTTTGACTTCATCATCTATCTATTTGCCTTATAAAAATATGTTTTCATAAAGCTTTAAACAAACTACTTGAACAATTTTTCCAGCTCAATCTCTTCTATGCTTTTTCCACTTGCAACGCACTGAGTAATGTAGATTAATGGTCCCTTGAACCAAACTTAATATTGTTCTTGGGTTTCTTCCCCTCATTTTCAAGAAGTGTTGAATATTGGTTCTTGTATGCATTTATGCATGAATGTTTATGTGTATATCTTATTTGAGATAGACACCTGTTTTTCTCTTTTTTTTTTACATACATACCGTCCCAGGAAGTTTGTCGATGCACCCAGCGTGTGGAAACCGACTTTCTAACGCACTCCGACCGGCCACCACCGCATTCCTATTCATAACGCGCATCGGGCGCGGACTGAGACCGACGACGGGGACGATTAGAAGCACGATGGGGAGCACGGAAGTGAGCACGGAAGTGAGCACGGAAGTGAGCGCGGGGGTCGGAGTGCCGAACAAGATGGATGGCGAGTTGGCGCAGAAGAAGAAGAAGGCGGAAGGCTATGAGTTTTATCGGACAGTATTGGGGTCCCCGCGGTACGTCGTAGCGCCAATGGTAGATGCCTCGGAGCTAGCCTGGCGGATTCTCTCGCGGTACTATGGGGCCGAGCTTTGTTATACGCCGATGATCCATGCAGGGCTCTTCGCCGACAGTCGACAGACCAAGTATCGGGCCGAGCAGCTCGACCTCGCTGCGGAAGAGGAAGGTCATCCGAGCCTCGACCGCCCACTCATCGTTCAGTTCTGCGCTAACGACCCCGACACCCTCCTTACCGCCGCTAACCTCGTTCTCAATAATAATAAGGATATCCCTGGAGACCTTCCCGTCGACGCTGTCGACCTCAACCTCGGCTGCCCTCAGGGTATCGCTAAAAAGGGCAAGTATGGCGCTTTCTTGATGGACCATCTGGATCTCATCTCGCAACTCAGTACGTACCTGCACATGATAGCTCTAATACGCATAATCTTGCGCTGATGATTATGATGGTCACCCTGGTAGTCTCTCATCTTAATGAGCACTTGCCCATCCCGGTCACGGCCAAGTACCGACGCTTTGATACGACGGAAAAGACGGATGAATACACAGAACGATTGATTGACGCGGGAGCGCAGATGCTCAGTCTACACGGACGAACACGGGAGCAGAAG
This sequence comes from Puccinia sorghi, assembly GCA_001263375.1. Classification (NCBI taxonomy): domain Eukaryota; kingdom Fungi; phylum Basidiomycota; class Pucciniomycetes; order Pucciniales; family Pucciniaceae; genus Puccinia; species Puccinia sorghi. The sequence goes on from LAVV01014716.1 coordinate 15,340, forward strand.
GGACAATTTACGGGGCTGGCAGATTGGGAGATGATGCGAGTTGCTATTTCTCGGAGTCATTCACGTGGAATGCCGATCCTGGGGAATGGGAATGTGCTAGTAGCGGCCGACGTGACGAGGCTTCTAGGAGAGACGGGGGCGGACGGGGCGATGGTGGCAGAAGGGAATCTGTACAACCCAGCTATTTTTGCGCCACTGAACCCATGCTTTATGGCCAATTATCGGGCGGGACTTCCTGAGCGTTTCAAGTATGCACTGGCGCAGGTGGAAGAGGAATACGCGGACCCGGACGGTCTCCTCGGGACAGCTGAGTCACTCCTGGAGTTCCCGACCAGCACTAGAGTGGCCTCTCAGTACCTCGCCATCTGTCGCACCCTTCATACCCGCACCGCCTCCTCCGCCATCAAGGGTCATCTCTATAAACTCTTCCGCCCCATCTTCGACACGGGCAGGTATGATGATCTTCGTGACCGTCTCGCTGAGGTCTCGTGGGCCACCTCTTGCACTGAAGAGCTACCATCTGCTGCCCCCTCTGGGAACATCAAGAAGAGAGATAGAGCGGCCTATGAGACACTTCTTGATCGCTTTCAGGAAGTGGTGACTCTAGTCAAGCTTCGACTCGAGGTGTGTGTGTTTGGGGTTGTATGATTTTCTTGGGGAAAAAAAAGAAAATTAATGTTTGTATTTACAAATGCATAGGATGATCGACGGACAGGAGTTTTAGACGAGCATCAGATCCAGATGGGACTCAAGAGGGATGAGGGTGAGTCTACGCCATCGTTCTTGGGACGTCTCCGAGTGCCGTACTCGCGGTGCCAGCCGTACGTCCGAGCAGGAGTTGCGGAGGTTCATGATTCAAGTTCAGGTGATGGATCAGCAGTAGTGGCTTGTAGGAATCCAGTGGGTTGTGTGAACTCGGGAGCGGCGAAGTGTCGGTGGGGATTGTGTAAGAGTTGTTGTGCTGGTAGGATGGCCTCTTGCTCGACTAGTGAGTGCGAGGTTCATCTGAGACGGGCTCAGTTGGAAGCAGAGAAAAGGAGAGCGAAGACTGAACAGCGTCATCGAAGAAGAAGTAGTAATCACAAAAAGCAGAAAACCAACTGAAAATTAATAATGCCACCCAACAAAGAACCAGTGATTCAAGAGGCACTCCTCCTCCTCATCCCTCTCCCACTCGTCATCCATGCACTCTCCCAACTCGACTCGACTCTCCAAAGACAACTACCCATCAACCATCTGATCCTAATCACCGCCATCCTAGCCCTGCTGGCAATCGTAAACCACTACTTCCAACTCACACTCAACAGGGTACCCTTCACCGATCACAGAGGATACAGGCACTCCGAACAGGCCGATCATGCTCTCGTCCTCGCCCTCGCTCTCCCTCTCTTCCTCGCCGCAACCCTCTTCCTCCATGCTCACCACCAACTCACCACAAACACCACTCCTGCTGCTGACACCACCCATCTCATGCAATTCTGGAATCGCTCTCCCAACCTCTCCCAGAAACTACATACTCCCCAACTACTCCACTACTCACCATCCGATTATCTACACAGTCTATCCGACGCAAGGCTCGATCTCCTCGCTTTCACCATCCTCAACCTTTACTCGCTCCTACTCGATGTCTCCCTCGCCAGAATGGCACAAGCATACCACTATCTCCCCACAAACAACTCGGCAAGGCTCATCGGCTCCACTATCAAATCTCTCGTAGTCTCCATCCTCTTCTCTCTCGCACTCCATCTCGGCTACTGGGGTACCGCCATCGCTCAGAGCATGTCCCCATTCGAATGTCTCTTCAGCGTCTTCGCCTTCCAATCCTGTCTCTACCTCACCACCAGACTCGCCAGGAGATCCTTCACCCTTGCCGAATCCTCCATCTTCTCATCCACCGGCGTGGCCCTCATGATTGAGGTCATCAGGCTCACCTCGGCCCGACTAAGCTACTCGGCCTACCTCCTCAAACACCCATCATCAAGGAAACCCATCTCTCACCATGAAAAACTCGACTTCCTCCCCAGTCTCTTCAGATTTCCTACTCCCGCTATCGCTATCCAACACGTCCTCGTCTCCGGCATCTTCCTCATGGCCTTCACTCTCGCTCCCCTCCTCGTCCTCTCCCGAAGGCTTGGCCAACGCCCTACCAAACGTATAAAACCATCCCATCGATCTCTCTCGCTCCATCGCACTAAATCTTCTCCTACCCGTCATGCTCTCCATCATCATCTTCAACAACAACAACAACAACAGATACAAAAACCAATTTGGACTAGCGAGCCCGCCCAACCAGATTACTATCAAAGGTTCTCTAACCCGGACGCACAGCATTACTCGCGGCAGCATGAGAATGCACGCAAGGAGAACCTCAGAAAAATCGTCGCCCTCTCCATCTATGCCTCCATCACCTGGATTGGGCTGGTGGTGATGAGCCACTGGCTCGGGTGGCTGTTCGAGATCGGACGAGATCGAAGGGTACCAGAGACCTGGTGGCGACGGATTCTCGGGCCGGGATGGCTGGGCTTCTTTTACTACTGCTTCATGAGGCCTCCGCTGGACGGGAGCAGTCCCATGGGCACGGGAGTCGTGGGCGAGGAAGGGGGAGCAGGACGGCAGATGGGGATCCAATGGGCCCGGATCGGCATGCTGCTCTACTGGTGGATCTGCTTGCTGTTCGGCATTGGCGGTTGGACCACCTATCTCGTCCGTAAACGGAGGTCTCTCAGGGACCCGAGCCATCGCGGGCGTGGCAGGCTCGCTGGCTGGCGATCATCCATCTGGAAGGGCTGGTGGGGCCATCTCGGCCGTTCCAGGTCTGGCGTCCGTTCCAGATCCCCCTCGACTATCAGCTCAGCCATGCAGACCACACCAACGACGACAACTCTTGCCAGCTCGCTTAGCTTTCTGGCCGGCGCCATTGTCATTCGTCGGACCACCAGGAAGCCCACTCTTCCCTCCGATTCCCAGCTCGTTCCCCACCCCGCTTCGCCACAGCCACAGCCACAGTCACAGTCACAGTCACAGCCACAGCCACAAAGTCGACCTGTCCCCCATACCAGTCCCACGATACCCAGATGCAGTCCGAGCGACTTGATGGCCAAAATCAACCTGCTAGTCCGGCGGGCTTTTATGGCACCAGCAGGACCGGTCGCGTTACATGGGGGCCAAGAGCCACGTCGCCCGTGCACCCCACCCTCCAAGCCTTCCCCCTCTCCCTCACCGTCGCTCTCGCCTCCCTCCCTCACCTCGGCCGGCGCTTCCATCGCTCATGCCCTCGGCGCCGGTCCCTCATCCTTGCTCGTCGTCTCGCTCAAGAAAGAACAACTCAACTTGAAGAGAAAGTTCTTTCATCTACTGGTCTGCTTTATGTTCCTCCCTACCATCCCTATCGACGTAAGTCTTCATCTTCTCTAAATCCAAGGTAGAAATGCATTATTTACGTCCACTTTTTGTTTTTTTTAAAAAAAAAAACTACGGACGGCGGGGGATTAAGATCGAGTTCTCTTCTATCTCTTTCTCCGTCGCTTTCGTCATCTTTACCTTCTGCGAATTCGCCCGTTATTTCGCCTTCTATCCTATCGGCGCCGCCATCCATTTGTTTTTCGTAAGTTTCCCACCAAGAATTTTCGAAGAAAGCGAATACTGAAAAGAGGCCTACTTTTGTTGTTGTTGTTGTTGGGGGGGGGATTGACAGAATGAATTTATAGATTCGAAAGATTCAGGGCCTGTGATCTTGAGTCATTTCTATTTGCTGACGGCATGTTCGACAGGGATATGGCTAGATGGGCTACCGCCCACGACCGCCAGTAGAAGCGGAGGCCTGATTGGTTGGGTGGAGGGTTTCATAGGGGTTGGCGAAGCTTGGCCGGGATGCAGGATCGAGGACTTGATCGGGGTGATTATCTTGGGCGTGGGCGACAGCTGCGCGTCGGTGGTGGGAAAACGGCTGGGCAAGATCAAGTGGTCCGTCGGCTCGACTAAGGTGCGTCTATCTCTTCTCTTCTCGACCTGTCTGTCCTTCTCATTTCACTGACTCTATTCACACGATGGATGCTGATCTTTTTTTCGCGGACTGGCAGACTGTCGAAGGGTCACTCGCCTTCGTCGGCTCGGTGATTGGCGTCTCGTTTCTCTTGAGACTCGTTGGTCTGGTCCAGCCCTTCCCAGTTAAGCCCCCCCCCTTTTTTTTCCCCTTACTTTCCTTATTATTATCCCCTTCCTCTGACCTCTCTTCATGCACACCACCCAAATTGGGACGGGGTTACTTTTTTTTTTTGAAAAGGTTTTCAAGTTCGCGCTCGCCGTCCTGCTCATCTCGTTGCTCGAGGCTTTCACCAATCAAAACGACAACCTCGTCTTGCCCCTCTACTCCTGGTCTACTCTCAAACTGCTCTTCCTCTACTCTTAACTTCATCTCATTTTCCCTCTCTTTTCTCTCTATCGTGTGTTCCTTTTCCTTTTTTTAATGCTCTTTTAGGCTAGGATTTTTTCTTTCGGATCTTTTTGAAGCGAGGAGGAGAGATCTTGTTGGTATCATTGGTTCTTGTACCCAACGGTCTTTTGTTTTTGGTTTTTTATGCGTCCCTCTGAGTGATTGCAAGGCTTTGATTTATGTGGAGCGTGGAGGACGGGGACGGGCACAGGGCGTCTTTCTTTATTTTTTCGGGGTGTATGTGTGTGTGTGTGGATGGATGGATGGGAGATTTCGTGTGGCTCTTCGAGACTTGAGCGGGAATAAATATAGAGGAAAATAGAAGACGGGGGTGTGTTATTAAGCATTGCTTGCACGTAGGCAAACGTGCTCTCGTTGTATGTTATACCTGCCCCAGTCAGCGCTGATGCGGACGACACACACTCCTAGCCTGCTCCTTCTGTGCATGTCTCTGCATCACATGTGTTTTCATTGTTTTAATCATCATCGACAGGCCCCAAACGCGTGTGTGGCAAAGCTTGTGCGATGGACCCCACCCAAATGTTTTCTTTTGTTTTCCTCAAGACCCTTCTTGGCATGCCACTCATCCCGTCGTTCTTCGTCCTGATGCCTCTTCTTCTTCTTCTTCTTCTTCTTGTTCTTCTTCTTCTTCTATTATATCCTTCCTTTTTCTTCTTTTCTTTTTTTTTTGAGGGGGGATATATAACCTGTGGCGCAAGAAAAACAAGTCCTTATATATTAGTGCTATTTTTTTGCCCCGTTGGTTATGTAGTAAGTGCACTTCTCTGATCAGGTCGGCTGTAACCATACTGTCCGTCTCGAGAGAGAGGGGCAGCGCAGCTGTGGGAGAAGGCGTCTGGACGTGGCAGACGGGGCCATATCGCTGCGTCCGGAAGCTTTCACATAAATTTGTCCACTGATATGGTCGCGGACCCTGGCCCACTTCAACCACTTTCAATCATAGTATAACGAAAAAAAAAAAAAAAAAAAAAAAAAAAAAAAAAAAGCCATGACGCAGTTTGCTTGTGGTCGTCTTGTGTCTGTCCCGATATACCGCAACCAGCCCTCCCTCCAGCTGCTCTCTCTTTCTTTCTCACTCACCCTCTCTCACAACATCCACCAATTGCCGCTCACAGCATCTCCAACGGAGCTGCTATCACGCAACCTGGAGTCAACTGTGGCGGCCCGCGCTCGTTTGTTGGCCTCCAGCGGAGCCGCTACGAGACCCGCCAAAGGTCGTGGGTCTTGACCGAAGCCGCCATTGGCTGTCTTCCTCCCAAGCCGCCACATCTCGTCGTCGTTGGCACAACAAAAATTTGCAGTGTATCCAACACCAACCTATGATCCACAACGTGCAGGAAAATCCAATTCTCCTCAATCCACTTCTCGATTCGATGACTCCTCCAACACCAACCCCAGGCGCTGCAACTCGCTCATCTGCAAAAAGAGAGTCGAACCCAGGTGTTACACCCAAGACCAAAGCAAAAAAAGTGCCATCCAAAGAAAATAAGAAAGAAAAACTGTAACAGCATCACGTGCAAATCTGATGCTGTGGGACAAATAATAACATTTGGTAAAGATCCTCTGAGGGGGAAATTGATTGCACAACTAGATAAAAGCTATTACAACTGATGGGTGGTTTGAAAGACCTGCCCCTCTAATAGTACTACACAGATATAAGAAATCTTGAATCAATATTTAAAGGGGCTTGGAGAAACAACTCCAAGGGATTGGAGGTCCAACTCCCAGTACCACGCAGACGTCCATTTTAGGAGTTAGTGCTCCCTCTTGAAGACCTAACACACTTCTGATGATGGATAAACAACCCAGTGGGATTGAATATAATATTGAGTCTAATCACTACCTACTATCTCTGATTGTTTCTAACTCTTCTTGTTGATGTTCTAATACTACCAATCAACCTCTATAGGCAAAATTATTGATGTCTAAAATTACTACTAACTAACTAAATAACTAACTTATCAACCATAAAGCTACAAGCTGGTAGATCAGCACAGGCTCCTCTGAGTCAGTGTCTAACACTACTACTACTAACTAACTTACTAACTAACTAATTACCACTAACCACAAGCTAAAAACTGGTATATCAGGAAAGGCTCCTCTGAGTTGGTGTGGAAATGTTGGATTTGGTGTGGAGGAACTCCTTTTATATTGAATAGGGGACAGATTTTCTACAGTCTACTTGAGTCATGTTTCAGCACAGCATGATTTCATATTCTGTACAACATGATGTCATCTTTGGGTGTATCAGCATGTGCCGGAACATTCCAAAGCCACATACAGCACAATACATGTGGTCCTGAGACTTTTTTCAAGCCAGGAAACCTGTATTTAATCCTGTATCATGTTTCATATCTCAAACACCTCTTTGCTGCAAGAACATTCCACGCTAATCTTCCTCATCCAATTCTCAGGGTCTCTGCCTCTCTTCCCACTTCCCATCTTCCTCTCTTTCTCCTCCTCACATAATTATTTCCTGCTGTCACTTTTCCCAATACTAAATTCCTAGCCCTTACAAACCATTATCCCAACCTTAAAAAATGCTTACCCTAATAATTGGACCAAACCTATGTTCCGTCCCCGGTTGAGACACAAAGTTTCTTGGTCTTGGTACATTCTCTGTTCAATCCCTGGTTGAGACACACACAAATGGAACACCACAACTCTTCCCTTGCACGCGCAAACAGACTATAAATAGAAGCTTGTAATTCCTATTTCCTCACTCTTCATGGGATTTATCTTGTCAACACTCTCACAACTCTTTCAAAAATAGATTTTCAGTTTCACTTCACTTTAAAAATCCTGAAACCTGAAACTCGCTACCCTGAAACCCTGAAAAAATTGCCCTGATCCTTTACATACCTCTTCTAGCCTCCCCCAGGTCATAAAAGGTACAGCTAACCTACCAATTTTTGTGATGTTTTGTCAGAAAAAAAAAGTCTGCCAAGTATAGAACACTGCAAAAAGAAACTTGCTCAACTGCCTGCAGTTGACATGCAACATGCTCCAGCCAAGCTGTCATCCAAACTCCACCTGTTTGCATATTTAGATGTTTTGGCACAGTTACTGTGCAGTATGCACAGTGACTGTGCATCAACGCTTAGTTGAATCACTCTTGGAGAAAGGTTGGAGTAACAACATCAGCTTCCTGGGAGTTTCTGCATGTCAACTGCAGTCAGTTGAGCAAGTTTTTTTTGCAGTGGAAGTTTTTTGATTTCAAATGTCAGTCTTCTGTCAAGAGGAGGAGTCACTGTGGGAGAGGTGCTAGTTCAGCCAAACTCTCCCATACACCAACAAAGCTTTTTTGTGCCAGAGAAATATTTTGTTTTTGATGATCACTTTTTATTATTTTTTGAGTAAAAAGTTGCAAGCATTCATGGATCTGCTGTATCTCACCTGTCTGTTTCAAGAACTGGTCTAACCCTTGGTTTATACTTCTTTATTAATCCACTTTCTCTCTGAAATCTGTCAAGAGCAGCCCTTTGGGGAAGAATGTGAAATTCTCCACAGTGAAGGTCTCCTCAAACATAAGAGAAATTATTCCTTGTTCTTTGTCTTTTCTGTTTTTTATTTATTTTATTTATGTTTCCAAAATTCTAGCTTTGTTTCTGAGAGCATGTGTGCTCTGTGGGTCACACGTGATGAAAGCATAAAAAGAGTTCCTTTTCAAAAACAAGAGACAAAATAATCAAGCAAAATATTTATGATAAATTAACACACAAGCAGAGCAGGCAAGGAAGGTATGATCTGAGAAGATGGTATATGTCAGAAAAATCGATTTTCATTTCCTTTTCTCTGTAAAATGTTTCTGTCCGTTTGATGGATTTTATGTGTCTTCATTGACATAAATCCATAGCAAAACAGAAGATGCACGTCGCGTAGTCAGGGAAAGCCCACCTGACACGATAGAGCTCTTGTTTTCACTCTTTCCCGCTCATTATAGGATTTATTTTGTTTTCTCTTTCATAGTCACCTTCAAAGTTTTACTCAAATTTTACAATCAAAAGCTTCTTTATTATTCCTACATCCTCGCTCGTGACCCTGTTTACAAAAACGCCTGAAAATTTACCCCGTTCTTGACAGTATAGTGTTATTCAGACAGCCTGAAAACATACTGAGACCTTCTGATCACAGGCTTCAAGTCTTTGGGCTTCTGGGCGCTCTTAGGCGTGTCGGCTTGTCCAAGTGGTCCGGTGGCAATCTCGTACAAGATTCCCTCAGTCGTGGGGCTCTTGGGGGGAACGTATGAACTTCTTCTCACTGAACAAAAAAAAATTATAAGGCGCAGTCATTTCATAGCTCGTCAAAAAAAGCAGCAGAGCTTACTCATTCGGGTTGCTGCTTTGCCCTTGGCGACAGGTGCTGGTGCTGAACGAGGGGAAACGCATCAGCATTGGCATACGGCTGTTATGTCTTATGAAAATTCAAATCTACTCACTGGGGGGCTTGACATTGTTCGAGTGGCCATTTCCTCCATTGTTGTCAGTCGTACCAGTCCCATCAAGATTGGTACCGAACGAAGTCGATGCAGGGGTAGATCCAGTGACATTGGCAATCCGGGACACTAACCACATTTGAAGCATATATGTATCAGAATAGCATCATAGGTCATTCAAATTGCTTGATTTACCTGGAGGGTAGACCATCAGCTGAGGCGTCTGAGTCTGACGTCTGGGGAGTGACCTCTTGTTTGGTGTGAGGTTCAATGGGACGACCTTTTTGGCAACTGTAGAAGTGTATGGTGTCAGCAAGGAGGTACGGTTCAACGAGGAAGCGCTGAGAAAACATATTACTTGGCATAACCGTGATTGGTCCGTTCTGAGCTTTCTCTATAAGAATCAAACATCAGCTTCATTGCTCACTTGATCAACAAGTTGTTGAAAAACTAGCCCGTACGTTTTAATGCCTCAATAGCTTCAGTGTAGAGGTCGGCGTCGGCAGGAAGGGGGTTTGCATCCTCAACGGTACCAAGCTTCTGTGTGAACGCCAAACATCCTCCGAAAGGACCGGCTTTAGCACCCTGAGAAGCAGGTAGGGGACAATCTCTCAAAAGATCAGCAGCACGAAAGACTAAAAATCTTTTCGACCCAAATCTACTCACATTCATACATCTGATTAAACACGTTTGTTTGTCGGATCCACCGGTACAGAGCATGTCTTTAGGCATCTTGGCCACAAGAGGGAGATCTATGGCTCGGGCATCCGAACGGCCATTTGCGCCGGGAATGTTGACCTCGATGGGAATCGGTATGAACCTCTCGCCGGTCGCGGTCGGGTCTACACCGCAAAAATAAGGACCACCACCTTTTTTTTTACAAAAAAAAAGTCTTAAGTTGAGTCAACTTGCTAGACCAAAAAAGTTAAGCTTAGAACTTACCATCAGCATTGATCTGATGAGCCGTGATAGTGATCCTGCCCCCAGGACTCAGGTCGGGTAAGCCTTCATTCTCGGCTGGCGCAGGTAGAAATCATAAGCAGATATTTCTTGCGAGACAGGGTAACTTGTTCATTGAGCCTACCTTTCTGGAATGAAGCCTTCATGTCAATAGGGCCCATCAGAGTGCGTCCACAAACGCTGGCAATTCCTTTGTCGATGTCAGACTGTCGAATGACGCCGCTGTCAGCTTGGAAAGGGAAACGGCTTGAAGAGAATATATACAAGTGTTCAATCAGGACATGCTGCCAGAGGTCTATGATACTCGAAAAAAGCCTGTTACTCACGCAGTGCCATTTCGCGGCACTCCTTCCAATTCCCCGAACGAGGTACCTCTGTATCCGTTGGTTTCCCCCACGAAACTGACCATAGTCAAGTGGCCATTGACTTGTAAGAGCGACTGACAGGTCAGAGCAACCAGAGCAAAAATTTGAACCGAGGACTTCATGATGATCGCGAGCTGGAGATGAAGGTGAAACTAAACTATCTTAGATATATATATATATATAAAGTGATGATAACAATACGGGATTAATAAGTCACAGTAGAAAGGTGATAGGGGGTACTTGACTTAAAGGGGATACAAATATGATGTAGATACTAATAGTGGGGGAGCACCAGGCTCTTTACCGCGAAGAAATTAAAAAGGTTGAACGACGTGTTAAGGATGGAGGCAGATGGGGAGAAGGCGCAAAGGGTGGGGTTTCTTATATAAGGAATGAGAGCACAGATTGGGCCTGCACTGAGAAACGGGTGTTGATTGCCTGGTTAATCAGCATGAAGTTTGGTCCTAAACTAGCTCGCCGTTGGGCCAGACTGGTTCTTTTCGACGGAGCCGTTGACGGCGCCAGGGACGGACGAGCTTCGCAACGTCTCTCTCTTGATCTCTGTTGGGAGCGCGGCTCGCTGAAGAGTTACTTTCTCCACCAACGCTCTGGATTCCAACGATTCGGTTCATCGCCCTAGAAAACCAACCAAACACTTGAAAAACTTATCACTAAACACAGAGAACATTCCGACAAGAACTGCTTCTCGCTCCACACCAATTCCTGTTTTAATTTCACCAGTATTCTAGGGAGGAGGGTTTTAAGGACATGAGAAAAATAGATACCAACATACTGCACGATGATATGTTTGTATCGAGTGGTAGAGATAAACATGGCGCGTGCGTTCCGTCAAAGCATCCTCCTAGAGGATATGGCTGAAGAACCTGGCCAACTGACCAACAGGAGTAAGCACAACTCCGATGGCCTCAGGCTGTCATTATGCTTGTCAAAGACAAGTGGGCAGCATCTGGGAAGGGTCAAGTACATCGGCCCACCGGTTGAGGTCGACATGATTACAGTTGCGCGCAGGAATGTACTGTACAGGTTTTTGGCTATGTCCCAAAGTTCAGGGCCACAAAAGTGGAAAAACTGAAATCTTTTGGTGGTTTCCGGGTAGAAAAGTTCTTGACTGTCCAAAAAAGGCAGGAAAAGTATGGCCTGTGAGCCCTATTATCTACATATGGATCCACCCAACCCCATATGTGTGCACTTAGGGTAAAATTTAGACCTTGGTCCCAAAATGAAAGCCCCCGGCAAAAAACAAAATGGTTGGTGCAAATTCTTCACCACTTAAGATGTGGAATCTACAGAGTGTGTAGACTCCAAAAATGTAATAATATTGTTTGGACCCCCAACTTGAGCCCCATTTTGCTCCCCTTGAGCTGATTGAGTTTTGCAGGCAGCTCTATACAGTAGAATCCTGCGCGCAACTGTATATCCTGCTTACAATATTGGTTAATGATTCCAAGGACAGATTTTCAGCCCATCAGATCATCTCATTGTCACCTGTGCCACTAAGCCTGCTCAAATAATATTAATGGTCCTCCTGTGAGAAGGGTTTTCTCACGTGATCTGGGTGTGTCATGAGCAGGTGAAGTGACCCAACCCTGGCCATCATCCTGCAGCAAGATCATCAGAGACAATCATGGCTTGGCTATCCCTCTCCCTCACAAATATTCATTTTGTGGTGGAAGGAAACATCATAGCTAATTTTATACAGTCCATATTTCTAAAACATGTCATCATTGCAATCCATTTCTGATACCAATCTTTGCCCCTTTTGTAAGGTGTTGCTGCTGCATGTACTTGCACACAAGTTGGTCCATAAGATCAGTAGGTCCAGTGGCACCGCAGTATCAGAATGCATGGGAAGCTGCTTACTTAATGAATTGCTCCTATCAGTTGTAGAATTCCAACTTTCTCTTAGTTCCTCTTCCCCTAAAGTACATGCACGAGCCTGCAGTTTATATAAATACAAAAGTGCTCCAGGTCCATTTTACATTATCATAGAAAGTTATTGATGTTCAATAATATCTTAGGACATTTACTCAAAGAAAAAAAATCCCTCTGCCTTAGAGAGGGTTTCAAATTTTGGGACACACTAGACTAACACCCCTCTTTGAACGCCTCCACACCTAATTTCGACGTGGATTGGCGTCCATGCCCCTGCCAGAGGCATCAATAAAATTTGATGCTGCTTTACACCCAAAAAGGGTGTGGAAAAGCATTTGCGTCCCCAAAAATGGTGTGTACTCCTAAAGAGGGCCAAGAAAGGGGTGTAGATGGCTGCAGAGGACCATTGGCACATTTTGAGGCCTGCTGGAGTAGTTGAAGGTCCCGCCCAGTTTTGAATTAACTTTTTCAGGGGTGAGAAACATTAATTTTTCAATGTTTTTAATTCTATTCCTACAGATTGAAAGGTGTATAAATTTATGGTATATTTTAATTTTGAAAATCCTTACATCTATAATAATTATGCATGTCTATGGTACACTTATATTTCATCAATACTTCTGGAGGTCAAATTGGAGCATATTTGATGATAGGAATTTTAATCCTGAACTTTTAGGGGTGCAAAATTTAATGGTCAAGTTTATTTCTCCAAAAAAAATCCATTTATTGTGATGATTTTATACCCACAAAAAGCCAGGTGTAATTCCAAAAATATTACAAAAACCTTGTTTTTGGGGAAATAAACTTGACCAAAATTTCTACACCCTTCAAAGTCTAGGAATAAAATTTACTATCATCAAATATCTTCCAATTTGACCACCAAAAATATTGATGAAAAATAAGTGTACCATAGACATGCATAATTATTATAGATGTAAGGATTTTCAAAATTAAAATATACCATAAAATTCTACACCTTTCAATCGGTATTAAAAGAATTCAAACAAATTGAAATATTCATGTTTCTTACCCCTGCAAAAGTTAATTAAAAACTGGGCAGACCCCTCTTCTACTCCAGCAGGACTCATGAGGAATCAATGGTCCTCTGCGGCCATCTGCCCCTTTCTTGGTTGTCTATGTGATTACACATCATTTTTGGGGGAGTCAACATTGTTCCACACGGTTTGTGGGCGTAAAGCAATGTGAACCTTCATTGGCGCCTCAGGCAGGGGCGTGGATGCCAATCCACGCCACAAAGGGGCATGGACACCAATCCAAACCAAAAAAGAGGCATGGATGAATCCAAACAGGGGTTTCAGTTTAGCATGCTCTCAAATGTTTCCCCAGGAGCTTTCACAGGACCCACATCCAGGGTTTTCTTTCCTGGATTCCAACTCCTCCAGGAGTGCAAGACCAGGAATAAATCTTTTCATACCATTAAAATCCCCCAGAATCTTTTTTCACCCTATCCAACAACTGTTTTGCCACCTCCAGCTGACAAAAATATTAGCCACTCCCAGAATCACCAAGGGAGAACTCCCAGCACCTGCCCATTAGGTGCTATAAAAGATTTTCTTATAGGTTAGTAATTGCCAGGAACTTTCAAGGCATTGCCCAAGCAGCCCAAAGGAATTTCTCAATCAGTGCAAAGATATTGCCATACACTTCACAAGATTGTTGGATCTAACCCAGGTATTCTCGGCAATGATACACAGTGAATTTCCAGTAATAAATACCTGGGAAATTGCCAGAAATACCTAGAGAAAAACTGGTCCCACTAAGGTAACTGTATCGTTAGCGCAGTGTCAAACCACTAACAGCTAATGGCTTTTGTCTTAGCTGTTAGCGGTTTTGTGCTAACACCAATGGGACAAGGCCAAAAAAAGGCCCTTACGCTATGCTACACCGCTTTGTAGCGGAAAATGGCCACTAGAAGTGCTTTAGCGTAATATAATGAATAATAAAGGCCTGTACTGGCCCGGTAGCGCCGCTAACAACAGCGTTGGCAGCAAAAAAAACCACTATGCTACACTTTTTGGCCCTGTAGTGTAGTGTAGCATAGCTTCCCACCATTTCCTGGAGGATTGACGGAAATACCTGTGGAATTTCCAGCAATGCCTGTGGAATTTCCAGAAATACCTGTGGAATTGCCAGCAATACCTGTGGAATTGCCAGCAATGCCTGTGGAATTGCCCACAATACCTGTGGAATTGCCCGCAATACCTGTGGAATTTCCAGCAATACCCAACAGGTTTAGGAACCAGAATCCCACAGAATAGAGGCTAGGAAATCCAATTCCAACCACTCATCATCATCAGTAGTTGAATTGAACTTGTTGGGCCATTCAGTTTCACCCTTTAAATCTTCATCTGACAATAATTTGGTGGTTAACTTGACAGGATTGAGCAAAAGATGAAAATCAAATGGCTCACCATTTTTCTAAAATTCATGATTCATTTCTGGGGAAATAGTTTTCACCAAGTAAATGTAAGGGTAGAAAGAACAAACAAATAAATTAAGCCAGATATGTAATATAAAAGCACACCATCAATATTTATCAAAATATACCACTGTGCCCACTACACCAAATATAGCAGTAGCATAGCATAGTGTTAGAAGTTTAAAATAAAATTCTGTTGGAGGGGATGTTTTGCCTGCTAAGATAAAAAATAAATATACACAAAGTTAGCCTTAGCAGCTGTCAGAAAACCACTGCCAACACTACCAGATCTTCAGGAAGTAGTTTGCATAGAAAAACCACCGCCTGCCTGTCAAAGCTTTCATAGCTTCTTTGAACAGGTGGAAGCTCTCCCAGTCAAAGAGTTTTTGTAAAATCTTTGACAGGGAGGAATCGCTCCCAGTCAAAGAGCTTAAATAGCCTCTTCAACGCAGAGGAATTCACATCCAAAGGGGTTTTTCAACCTCTTTGGCAGAGGGTTATTCCTCCCAGTTGGGGAGGTTACATCCTCCTGGTCAAAGAATTTATGCAAACTCTTTGATGGGAAGTAATACCTCCTTGTGGAAGACTCTAAGGATTTGTAAGGGTAAGATTTCCAGGATACTAGAAGTTGGATAAGTATTGAACAGTGCCCATAAGAGTGGATAATGGGATGAAAAGATAAAAATGGCAGGCCAGAGGACCTCCTTGTATAGTAAAAAATATGAGAGATGTCACTAAAATCCATGTCACATGTTGAGGGATTATTTCCAGACTAAAATAAGATTAGGGCGGATTTCCCATCCTAAATGCAGATTAGGAGGAATGGAATGTTCTTCTATCCATAATGGAACCAAAACAAATGAAATAAAAATAGAAAAATGAATAAAAATATAATTAATGAGGAGAAATTGAGTAAAATGAGTGGAAAATTTCATGCAATATGCATATGTAAAGTAAAATCCTGGGAAAAATGAGAAAAAAAAGAAAGGGTTGAAGTATGTGTATCTCCCAATCTAGCAGAGATATGAGGGTGGTTCCAGTGATTGAATAGGGGTTATTATGAACTTTGAGTCTCATTTTGGGTTTTGTTTTGTTTTGTCTTGAATGGATATCAAATAAATTCCCAAATTTTGAAAATTTCCCTACAAAACACAGGAAAACAGACCACACTGGTCAAAGAGGCTATGAATTATTTTCCCTTGAGGGATTCCTGCCCTTCAGAGGGACCTCTTTTACTGGGATTAATACCTTCCCAGTTAGAGGCTTTTCAGTGTAGCATAGCATAGCAGGGTTCCGCTATGCTACTGGGGGGCAAACAATATTTTAGTGGACAATATGCTTATATGCTAACTTTTTTTTGGATGATGTAACTTATTCCTTGGAATGCCTTGGATTTGTGACAGAGGAGTTTCTGCACAAATATTGGGATAATGAGCTTTGACACAAAGTGTTACACAAGGATAATTAATTGAAAAACTCTGAGAATCATTCTTAAAATTTATGCACATCCAAAAATGTTTGTTAGGCAGGAGTTCAGCAAAAGACAACAAAAACCAAGGAAAAAAATTAGAAGATGAGGTTAAAAATTGTATTCATCCAAAATACAGAAAGTTAACTCATATTCCTGTCTAAGATGAGAAGAAAACTTCAGCTATGTGGCTTAATTTAATCTCTACCTATTCAATTATATTTGGGCCTAAAATTAGGCAGGAATTCTTTTATAAAGGAAGATTATCTATAATGTGTACTGAAACCAAAAATTCCATGTAGAGATTTGATGGTGCAACCCACTGTCATGCGTCGAACTTCAGGCTCAGCTTCAAACAAAATGCTGCTTCAAACAGCTTGCGCTTTTCAACCAAACATCTACATATCCTATATCGACGCGCAACACTCAACCAA
>LAVV01014782.1:3325-13523 GCA_001263375.1 Puccinia sorghi
CAATTTCAATAAGTAAATGACTTTCAAATAGAATCCGAAAGCAGGTGAAAAAAAATCCAAAAACCTGTTTATAAATGCTGCCTTAAAGTCATTTTCCTCCTCGCCTGCCCTGTTTTCTGGCTTTGGTTAAAGATATCCCACTTGCAAATTTTTGGTTGTTCTCCAATACACTTGTGGAAACTTTCCCAATCCCTTTGGCATCTCCATCGCCGAAGATGATTCTGCCACTGTTTGAATGGAATACGATGAGATTTTGAAGTTGGACGATTATAGCGGCTAGCTTGGATTTTGACTCAACTAGTCATCGGCCAATAACTGGACCCCACTAACAAACCCTTTCCCGTCAAAAGCACAATGCGTTCCTGATGGAGTCGCATCGGCAGTCAGTTTCTTCCCCAATGTCTCGCTATCAACTCCCGCTGCCTTGGCGGCAGCAACATAGGCTGTGATTGCTTGCGGGATCGTGACTTGAATACCATCCTGCTCTTCAGTCGAAGTTTGGAAATGTACTCGCATAGTACCTAATGTCTTTCCAAAATTTTCTGACGCTCTTACTTGCGGTGGAAGGCCCCCACAACCCAGGATGACTCCACTGTTATATTTTTCAGCGAAGGCTAATCATTTTTCGTTTATTTTTTTTTTGAAGAATCAGTGTTCACATCAGCATGATAAACTTTTTCATCTGAACTATTTCCCAAATGGAGCACTCACCTGGCAAGAAGAATCCACCTAAAAGAAAACTTCCTCCACTAATTCCCATAAAGAACACTTTGGTTGGGTCCATTTTAATCACTTGGGGTAACACCTGAATGATTCAGAGAGCAAACCACACCGTAAGTTTTCAGTTTATTCTCAATCCGTGATTGCATCTCCAGGAGTGAATTAGAAACCAGATTTTTCGTTAAAACATGATGAAACCGGAATGCTGACCTTTGTAACCAATTCATCTACCAATTTTGAATGCAAAACTCCATCGGTCCGTCTGTTTCCACCTCCCTATACAATGCGTAAACACGTTTGAGAACCAAGTCCAACTGATCAATCAAACAAAAACATGGAAGAAAAAAAAAATTGGCTTACCCCACCCCAAAACATCTTATCATTGGGAGCCAGAGCAACCACTCCCAACAGGCTGTCTTGCTCGCGTCTATTGGGAAAGTCGAAAAAGGATTGGCCGCCATCTCCATGAAGCACAAGACTGAGGGGGCGGAGTGAGAAATTCAACCTAGATGTCACTCTATAATGTGATATTCGAGGTGTTAGCACTTACTTGATTCCTTTTCCTCCAGCGGTTGCAGCGGCTTGATCGGTGGCCCGAATCGCCGCTCCATTTTTGGCTGCCGGTTGAAAATCTTCATCCGTTCCAGAAATTTTGCTAACGATTAGCAGAACAAAAGCAATGTGGTCAATTCCTCCGATACGCGACGCGCTATCAATTAATAAAACGAAGCGCTCCAGTAACTGTTCAAACCTACAATTGAATTGCAAATCCCTCAATCTCTGCCGTCATGGGTATAATCTTGATGCTGCCATCTTGTGCTTCACCGACGGCACCGCGAGTCTGGGCAAGCTTAGCTTGCCGCTTGGCTTGGCGAGAATTAACTTCAAAGGTAGGACTTGCTCCGCCTCTTTGTCGACGAGCGAGGGATCCATGAGTACACTCAGTCCTTGAGAGACATGAGAATATCAAAAATAGTGAAAGTAAAGATAATCGGATCATCTTGAGTCGCTTCAAGATTCAGCAAGCGTCACGAAAGGACGTCGTTTCCCTTCAAAAAAAAAATTGTCAATTGCACAATGACGTGGTCGAAACTTCCGGGCCTGTCCTTTAATTCTTGTTCTTTGAAATCCGTCCCAATTTGCAGTCCACTTGAGTCGATTAAACCTTCAAATCGAGGCGAGTCAAAAAAGAAAAAGAAAAAGCTGGACCAGAATGAGAAAAACCCGTGTCAAACCAGGACGCCAGGATTAATCCGGATAGACAGAAAGGACACCGGTGTTGATGATCAAGAAAACCAAGGGAGCTTGCGGGGGGGGAGGTTTCCAGCAACTAGACTTGCTGCTTTATTTTTTTTCAGCAACTCGAACATTTTTCTAATGACTGACGATGATTGAAAGAAACTGCTCCAGGACACAACGTGACACTCCGAAGTAAAGGTAACTGTTGTTGCATCCGTGGCGAGAATGAGTCCACCCATGGCAACAAGCTTCATGAAGAACACGACCGAGATACCGGTCACAACTGAGCCGATGTTGTACTTGCATGGCCAATATCGTTGAGAGTTACCTCACTTGATTAAGCTGAGTAATTATTCACTTCATGTAATTAAAGATGTTGCAACATCTGAAGAGAACCGGGGTTGAGTTAACCAGCCGTCTCTCTCCATTTAATCACTTGCTTCGCAATCGATCCCAACCTTCCGGCCAGCCTAGTAGCGAGGTGAGGCCACTGGATACGAAGTGAAAGCCCGGCCAGTTTACCGCTGCTTCATTCTGACGGAAAAGATAGATTAAGACAATGACGTCTCGGCACTTCATAAAAAACCAAATAAAACTATGGCGAAGAACCGTTCAACTCAGGTTGTCCTTCTCCTCATACCAGTCCACCGTTCAATAATTGATCAGTGATTGATCCCTTCCAGGTATAACCAGGAATTTATTCATACTTGTCTTATCAGCACCAGCCAGGTGTTTTGTCAATTGGGCAGGTTAACCACGAAAGCTGAATGCCAGAATCCCAATGATCAAAGCAGATCACATTTAGTCAACAGAACCGTGCCGTCTACTTTTTTACTAGTTACGCGCACCAACATGCGTAGGTTCAACAAAGCATGCGATCAAGACATGGCAAGCTCCAAGCTGATTTTCCTTTGTGTCTGATCGAAGGAAGCAATATTTCTACACACGGCAGCAAAGTGGTGATCACCCTCAATGGAATGACGAAGTAATTAGATGTCTACTACATGTGTTTGATCCGCAGACAAGCGAGGACTATGTGGAACCAATTGGCAATAGCTGTCTGATGAAATAATTGGACAGAAAGTTCCATAAAAACAAAAAAAGCAACATCTCGTTTGTGTCATTACAAGAATGCCCAAGACAGGAAAGCGCTGCGAAGTTAAGCGGGGAATTCACATTGAGGCTATAAGCAAGTGCGACAAGGCGTTTTACTTAATGGGAGGAGCAGTGAAGGTTGAAAGGCATTGATCTAAAGCAATCCAATTTTCATCTTCAAGTATTCTTCATTTATCGATCTGATCTTATGATATCAAGGAAACTGTATGACCTACTTCTTTTTCCTCAAAAGAGACTTGAATAGACCAAATGATTCAAAAGGGGGAAGTTGTGGTGTACGATAACAAGTATGTACAGATTAGATAAGCGTGAAAATGATTAATACCTAGGTCGAGCATTATTAAACTTCTGATTTTTCCGCTGGAAGTTCCCATCCTTAAGAATCGAGGCGGGAGGATTATCGACTAGGCCGAATTTCTCAGCCCGTTTACGTTTCCGGGCCTCCCACTCGAGATCGGCGGTCGACTTGACGATCACTTCGGCGGCGTCTTTGATGTCTGCCAGGGGCTGATCGAGGGCGGGGTTGATTTCATTCGTGAGACCAAACCGCTTGGCGCGTAGCGATTTTTTGAGTTGATCCTCATCGACCGGTGCGCCGTCAGTCTTAAGACTTGAATCGTCCAATCCGAACCTTTGGGCGCGTAGTTTTCGCTTCTCAAGCTCACTATCCACCGTGCTTTCGGCCGTGCTGACTTGAGGTGGTTGGGGATTTTTGGGAGGGTTGTTGGTGTGTGGTGTGGTAGTTTGAGCTGGTTCGGCAGACTTTGGTGTGGTGGTGGGTGCAGAAGCAGGTGCAGCCTGAGTAGCGGGCGCAGGATTGGATGATGGTGGTGGGGCAGCTGAGCTGTTGGAGGCGGCCGGCTTGGATGATGATAATGTTAAATCCTTACTGGGCGTGGGTTGCGGGGTAGAAGCAGTCTGAGCCGATTCGAAGTGAATCAAGAGTCGATTGACAAGTTCTCCCTTGTTACCTGAGACTGGTAAGCCATTCTGAGAGCAGAGGGCCTACAGTGTTATTTTTTATTTAAAACGACGAGATATTAGTTTGATGGTCCATGTGATTCGATCGCAGGAGGAAGCTATAGGCACCTTGAGTTCGGTGACTTTGGAAGTGGAAAGGGCAGCCTTGTTGGGAGTCTGGGTGCTAGCCATTATACGATGCTCGACGAAAGAATTTGTGGATGATCGGGAGTACTGAAGAGGGCAGACGGCGGAGAAATAGTGGGACGCGCTGAGCTTGGGCAAGCACCCAGCGCACCCGATCACGCGCTCACCCGCGCAGGCGCACTCGAATTGATTCCTCGCTCTCGAATGGGAATTCACCTCAACCAAGATGTTCTTACAAGCACACAAACTGAAGAATGTTACTATCACTCCAGATTACATAGAACTACTTCCAAAATTTACAAGACAAATTATGAGAAAATTATGTGTAAAAGTTTTACAAGCTTCTTTAATGGTCCCAATGTGAGCTGGTATATTGGAAAAGACTAAACTCCTGATGATAATAACATAGGATTCATTGAATGAATTAGAACCATTTGGAGTATCCATATTGGCAACTAATTCTGCGCGAGCTAAGGAACTTAACTTTGGAATTCAACTGCCCCAGGAAAAGCTAAACCTAAGAGAAACCAGATCTTAGCTTGATATACAGCAAAAAATGGCTAATTATAGCAAAACTTTGCTTGAAGCTAAATTCTTGGCTACAGCCAAAGTAGCTTGGCACCCATTCCTCTACACCACCAACACAGCACATGAAAACAATCAAAAAGACCCCATAAAATACAACCGGCCTCCCAAAAAGGAAGAAAAGTGTCTAACACAAGATGGAAAAGAAGTAGAAAATAGTTGACTCAACGTTCCAGAGGATGTCATTTGATCAAATGAGAAAAAAAATGTTGTATTGTGCTTTTGCTTCTCGAGGTGTTATCATAACTTCTAGTATCTGCTACATTATCACCAGTCAATTACAGGCTTTCCCCCTCCAAATGTATTTCATAGACACCAGCAGCATTCATTGAACCATCCACAGTCATTCGTTTCCTAGCATCCTTAGTACACTGGTTAGTACACTTGACATGGACATAAGAGATGTTAGTTCAATTCCCACAGACAGGACACATATTATTTACAGAGTTTCACAAGAAGAAGATGACCCAGGCAAGGAAAATGAAGAGACTCAACATAATTCAACTGATGCACCTGATGAAGTGAAGGCAATAGCTTATTGACAGGTCTCCTCATTGCATGTGCAATACTGCTGCCGTTCCCACAGGTTAAGCTTTCCATCTCCGCGCTCCACAAAACACACCCTCTGTGCTAGCAAGCTTAATTCCTGGTGGGCACTATCTAGTTAGTTACAACTATATGTGCCATGCTGGCATTCACTTGGAACCGTAGATGTAATGCTCTGCAGATTAACAACACCGTCTGTTTCTATGCTTATGTCCATGTCCAAGACAATAATTTATTAGCTACGCTTGATGGTTCTCAATTGTTGTTGGAATCATATCATAAATATTTGAATCAGGTCCAATCATTGAAGCTTGAGGTCCAATAATTGAAGCTTGATAAAATTATGTTTTTTCCCATTACATCCAAGGTATTGAAAGCACAGATTGACAATGTTTTGATGAATTTTATTGCCATTCCACTCAACAAGAGTTCCACAATACAAATAGACCATCCTAAGGTTGAGCTGATTAGCCATGAGCCCCTAGAGCTTACATCCTAATACTCATGGATGCATCTGATAACTCAGCCAAGGGGATGAGCCATGTTTTTGAATCCCTTCTGTAGCAGACTGGACTCACAACAGATCAGTTTTTTAGCATTCAATTTTAAATGGACAGATACCTAGACACAGGCCAGGATTTCAACCACCTTTGTAGTCGGAGGTCCCCAAGCTCTATCCCAGAAAACTGCATGGACATTGCGAAGTAAAATGGGTATTAATATTAATTCTCAAAGTTCAATCTAATTGATTTTCACGCGCGCGCGCCAGATAAATGCATATATTCATTTCTAGCTCTCCCACAAGTCCCCCAGTAGCCTNACACTTGACATGGACATAAGAGACATGGGTTCAATTCCCACAGGACACATATTCTTTTCAGAGTTTCACAAAAAAAGGAAGATTTTTGTAAATGTGTGGAAGAAGGATAAAATGAGTAAACTACCATCATTGAGAGAGAGGTTAAAATTGTCATGCATCAGAAACCTTTTCTTTCTTTCTTTTTTCTATTTCATTTATGTATTTATTTGGTTGCAGGGAGGTTCCACTTGAGAAGTCAACTCTGAAGTTTGTGGCAATTTACCATAAGCTCAAAAGAAACATCTTTTTACTGACCTGATCCTTGAAAACAAGAATGTGTCCTAAAAACAAGAGGGCCACTGATTCATATATGAAAAAGCATGGCCTGTTGTTTTACACTTGCAAAAATGGAAGGTGCTATCCCAAACAGAATCTGGAACTGCTCAATAATTTCAGCTGTCAGACCTCCTCCCCACTCAGTCTACGCCGAATTAAAAGTCTAATTCTGCTAGTACATCTCACAAAACAACACCTAGTCAACCTCCCACCAAAGGGAACTTGAAACAACTACCAGGTGTCCCCACCACAAAACACACAATGAAACAAGAGCACTTCAATTCCAAAAAATTAAAGTGCACTTGGAAAGCTCAAGCAACTCTCACAACCAAACACAGACTATAAAAAAAAGACCTATCAGGTTTATGAGTGTCTTGCCAAAGCAAAATTCATCCAGGTTAAAATGGATATAATTAAAAAGAATCAAGATGATCTACCTGATGAGATCTTGTGCAAATACCCAAAACTTTAAAAGATGTTAAAACTCAAGAAATTTCAAGATCAATTGAAGAAAAAAGACCAGGCCAAGGAGGAAAACAACACAGAATCTTCAAGCCACAACCAACCACCAAATTCACCTTCTGTACCTGCTAGCAAGAGCAATGAGAGCCCCAATCCTTCAAACCCTGAGATTGAAGAAGAAGAGGAAGACTTAATGTATAATCTATCATGATTGTTGAAAGTTAAACTCATCCCTCCTTTCTTAATTTTATTTATTTCTTAAATCACTGATACTATAACAATATAAAAGATTTCTGTTGTGTGTTTTCTGATATTTAAAGTCTTGTAGTCAATGAAACCTGAACATGAATCTGATCCACCAACTTATCTCAGTAAATTTCTTCTTGTCTTTTTGTTTATATCAGGTGATTATTAAGAATCAATGGATCTTAATACTTGTTATGTATTGTCTATTTCTCATTCAGCTTATCTAGCCACTACTGAATTATTACTAGTCTTATATAGTTTTTCTTGTTTGAATTCATTATCCTCTCTCAGATTTTTTATTACATATTCATTATTTTTTCTACCCACATTCTAACCACTTGTATCTTGTCAATTAAAAACATAGCTTAGTCCAAGAAATGATAACATAATTTGTTCTTTCCTTTTTTTTCTGCCAGTCAAGCCAGTCCGGTTCTTAAAATTACTTCCATCATCCTTACTATTTAATTTCCATCTTGGAGCTAGAACTGAAAAATTTAAAACTGATCTCATTCTCCACACTCACTTGTGGTATTCAAAATTTGGACATAAAATCCTACATGATGGCATAGTTTATTTTTTTGGCAAGAGATTGTCAACAAATTTTTATCTATTGTGACAAGTTTATGATTTTATATCTGAATTTTGAATACCACAACTGATAATATCTTTTTCATCATTTTATTTTATGAATTCTCCTCCAAATTTAAACGAAGCCTTGTTTTCTTGATAAATCAAAGAAGAAGAAGGAGAAAATTCTCTTTTCTATGTTAAAAATATTGAAATGGTTTTCTTGAGTCAAATGAAAACTTTTTTTTAATCACATGAAGTCATGAAAAAGAAACAAATGTAAAAAAAATAAATACAACATAAATACAAAATAAATACACAATAAAAATGGAGTGCATGAATGAACTATAAAAAATGGAACTATGGCTCAAATTAAGCCTATTTGAAATCAATAAGATTGTTGGTAAGCCTCCAATTTCGAGCTGATGACCTCAGTTCAACTGTGCAAATTATTCATTTGAAAAAAGTGTATGGTTCCAAAAAGGGTGTGGACAGGAAGTGAAGATGCATCGTTCAAGTAATGGCTGTGATCCCCCAGTGGCAAAAGAATTTTTTGGGGGAGCAAAAAGTTTTTCATGATTCATACCATATCCTTGGGACTCCAAAAACAAGCTGGTGTGTTAAAATTGACCTTTGTGTCTGCAATACACCAACTGCACCTCTTGAATTTTCTGAAAGTTTTGAGAGGCTGAATCTTGAGATAAACCCTTGGCTTGATGATTATTACCCTGATAGATAAATTTCATTGAAAAGGTATCATGGGTTCTGGTAATGTCATTAAGGGTTCCTAAATAAAACATTCCAGATCCAGATTTGTTGATTGGCTATGGCTTACAGTAATAAAGGTGTTTCTTTTTTCCTTGCCATTGAAATGGGGAATTTCTTCCATTCACAGTGCATTCCACTGCAAAAAAAACTTTCTCAACTGCCTGCAGTTGACATTCAGAAAGTCACAGGAAGCTTCTGTTGTTATTCCAGCCTTTCTCCAAGAGTGATTCAACCAAGCTTTGATGCACAGTCACTGTGAATACTGGACAGTGACTGTGCCAAAAAATCTACATATTCAAACAGGTGGAGGTTGGCGACAGCTTGGCTGAAGCATGCTGCATTTCAACTGCAGGCAGTTGAGCAAGTTTTTTTTTTGCAGTGTTCAATCCAGGCTTTCAATGCATCCTGGAAAGGCTTGTCAGGGGTTGATTTCAAAAATGTTGGTCAAATGTTCAGCCTTTGGCTTCCAGACTGAATGTGGGCCATACAGGGTGTTAATGGTTTTGCAAAAAATACAGAGGGTTTTGGGGCTTTCTTACCCTATTTTCCAGAACTTGTCTTTAGAGAACTGATTGCACACCCTTAAGCGAGTTTTCATAGTGCCAAGTTTATTTTCTGGAAGCTGGATAACCCAAACTTGTCAGTAAATTCCTATTAATTTCTAATCATTCATTCAGCATGTAAAATACTTTAAGGCTTTTGAACAAAAAAAAAGAAAGATGATTCCATGTAAGAAGCAAGTTTTTGTTGAAATCTTGTTGTTAATTTTGAGTTCTTGACAGAATAAAGGGGGGAAAGCTGGCAATTGCCTAAGTTCAGGCAATTATGGTGTCACGTGTCAAACTTCTTGGCTCAGCTTCGAACCAAATGCTGCTCAAAAGCACACACTTTTCAACCAAACATCTACTTATCCATTTTGACGCAAGGCACTCAACCAATGAAAGCTTTACATTTGTCAAATCAAATGCAAACCTGCTTTTTGAACTTTGACCCTCACGTGAAGGAACTTCAAAGTTTACTCAGCAAAACTCAGCTCAGTAACTCCTTCCTTTTTTGGCTAGCGCGGCCATAACTCATTCTGCCTGTGCTCAGCAATTAGTCTTCGACACCAACCCAATCTGTCGAAGCATCTTTTATCTCAACCAGCAATAATCCCTCATTATCTTTGAATCAAATCCTTGGATATTCGAACGGATCAATCAATTGCTTAGCTGGCCTGCCTCAAAGCACACTCCATCCTTGCCTTTACTTTCATCTATCATTCTTCCTGTTCTTCGAACCCCTCAGCTTCAGCTTCATATTTGAGCTTGTACACTCCTTTTGCATATATAAGCTCTTGTACTTTTCTCATCCTTTCCTCTTTTCCTCAGTTAATTAATATTGTGGATTTCACAACTTATCCTTGCCAATAGCCATTGCCCTGTTGGTTACCTTCCTCAAACCTGAGTTGTTCATCTTTGCGCCTCTTCTCTTCAAACTTGAGTCATTTATCTTCAACACAGATCTAAGTTATCTTTCCTCATCCTCGAACATCTCCTTGTGCGCTTTGTCCAGCCAAATCCCCCTCTAGTACATTGGGTTGGTCGTATGACAATGAGGCTCTATGCCAACAGGTAATGATTCAAACAGCAAAATCGGTGCTTTTTGGAAAGATGAGCAAGGATGGAGCATCATCATTTTTGCAATATGCGAAAGAGAATGTTGCAC
>LAVV01014782.1:28511-41264 GCA_001263375.1 Puccinia sorghi
AGCTTACATTATTAGTAGTGTAGTTGTCTATTTCCCCTCCAAGCTCTACTCCCCTTAGAGTAGTTCCACACCGTGATTTCCTTGAAAGTAAAAATATCAAAGAATTGTTGTGGCCAGCCCAATCTCCAGACCTGAATCCAATTGAGAATGTCTTGCCAATCCTTAAGCAACATTCAAGACCTCTACCAGCCCAAGAATGTGCATGAAATGCAAGAAGAAAGAAAACAGGCTTGGGCGACTTTCCTATTGAATATATAGACCACCTTATTGAATCTATGCCTACCAGAATGCAGGCTGTAATTGATGCTGAAGGTGGATCAACTTGATGGTAGTTTTTCAATCACTCTTCAGGTAAAAAATAAATAAATAAATAAAACTGTTAAATTTTAGGCAAAATGGCTTAGGAAAGGATAAAATAATAATATTTTTCCATAGCAAATGAGGACTATATTCTCAGTTGAAGAGGCTCAAGTGCCTCACAAAGAGACTAGAGATGGGGCTCAAGTGCCACCCCTAGGATCAGATTTGTCAGAATCAATGACTTTTATTCTCTCATGAGGACATGGCATAAATAGTCTAAATACAAAGGACCAAGTTGTGGTTGTGAGAATACTAATCAGGCAGGTTGAGCACAAAAGGGGTCTAAATATGAATGAGTGACATGCTTGAGGAAAGAGACAGAGATGAGAATGAAGAGCAAAAACAACAAGATTTCAACAGTTTGGGACAGTTACAGAAGCTTAATTAAGCTTCCATTATTGGGGTTTTCAGGTTTACTTGAGCCTGTTGATGTTGAATGGTGTCTTGTGGATGGTTTTTTTGACAGTTCTAATGGACTGGCATTGAGAAATTTATGGAGGCTCACTAGCAAGGCTTTTATCCGCATTCTCAATGTGATCATAACATAAAAAACAAATATCAAGGTCATAAAATGGTGACAATACCTGACATGAGTGGTGATCATTTCAAGACAAAACATAAGTCCTTGAGCACAAATGACCTCATTTTCATGATCCTTCACAGTCTTTTGGAATTTAAATATAATTTCAAGAAACAAATGGATGATCAAAAGATATATAAGATTTATTTGGCAGGTGAAATGAAGATCTGACTTATTCATATTGGAAGGATGATAACAGCTTGACATGGGCAATAAATCAGTTTGATTTTTGAGCTTGAAATAAACACAAGTTACAACCAATTTAATCCTGAGCTCAACCTGACTTGTAAGGTACTTCAGACCAAAATCCCAGAAGTTACCAAGAGGTTATTTAAGAAAGTGATGTGAAAGCATTTTCATGCAAGTGCCATGGAAACAGCCTTGTAAATGTATCATTTCAGTCAGAAGCCTTGTCTGCTGCATGGTCTTTCAGTTGTGCAGAGGTATTTGTGTATTGCTTGCAGGATGAGCCTTACTCTCTGCCATAAAATTGTAAGGCTATTTGGCCCTAAAATAAAACTCCTACTCCTCATCCTTTTCTTCCTCTTCTTCTAAACACATCCATGAACAGACCCATAGTATTATCTTGAAAATTTGGCTGATAGTGATGAGTACCTATCACATGGTGGATGTGACATTGTAATGCTATCAATGATGAAATTCCATTCAGTATGTTTTTCTTACCTTTTCAGGGATTCGTCTCAGCTTCAATAATTCAAAATGTTTGATTTATGACGGTAAAAAAGGGCCAAACACCATGAGTGAAATTCCCTTGACTAGCTGCAATCAATGAAATCACTGGTTTCCAAGCTCTAGAGTTCAAAGGGGATGCTTGAATTGGTTTTCCTGAAAGTGGAAAGGCTTTCTTCAAGAAACATTAATGTAGGATGCTTTTAAATTCTTTGAGGGAAACTGGGACAGTTGAAATTTTCACCTCAAAACCCTTTAAACCTATCAAGAAGTAAAAATACAGGCCCATAAATTTGAGCAGGGAATTTCCCCACCGCATCTATGTAGCTCTTTAGGATGAAGCACACCTGGACTCGGGGGTAATTTCACACAGTGGATTTGAAATGAAAATCATCTTGAATATTTCAGGCTATGCATCTTTTTGTTTTACCATTTTCAGGTTTGAGGTCAGCTTTGATGGAAGGAGAATTTTGAAGCTTGAAATTAACACCTACAGGGCTCCATTGATTGTGGAAAATACACTAACCTTTATCATGAATCATGAATTTCAATACTAAAAAACTAAGCTGATTTGTAGCAAAACAAATTTTTTTATTTATTGAGAGAAAATAATTCAGCCTGACAAAAGTGTTTTTATATAATTTCATGCATGGTGATGGATAAAATGTGAATTCAATAATGAGTCTTTTCACATGTGTTTTTTCAATGTAAAACTTATTATTAGATTATTCAAAAAAATATCCCAATTATGGTTGTTTTATTGATTCCTCCTTGATATCCTTTATATCATGTTTTGGAATCAATTTAACAAGATACCAGGGAATAGAAAATATTTCTTGCCTGAGAATTTTCTTTCTGTATCTGAGTTCTCTGTGTTTGGGGATTTCACACATAAATTTGGATAAGAGTATGCTTTTATATGGAAAATTCATCTGTCTGTCATGAATCATCAAGCACCAGGGGAAAATTCATGGCACTTCACTGTCAAGTGCCATCGCGTATATTTGTTCAATTTTTGGTTTGAACAATGTGGAACTACTCCTCAGGGGAGATAGATCTTGGAAGGGAAATAGACAACTACAACTAGTAAATTTGTAAGCTGAACTATGGGTGCTGATGAGGCTGTCTTCCTGTTCAATGCTTGAGTTGGAAGAGTTACACTAAGAAAATAAAGAAAAGATGTGGCTGATTCTTGATAATTCTAGTGTATAATAAGTATTGTTACGTGCTATAGTTATAGATTTATCACTNGCACAAAAGGGGTCTGAGTATGAATGAGTGACATGCTTGAGGAAAGAGACAGAGACAAGAATGAAGAGCAAAAACAACAATATTTCAACAAAAACTCCAACATTTTTTTGGTTTTTTTTGTAATCATTCCTCTGCGCACCCCCTTATTTTTTCATATTTTCTAGAAAATTATTAAAGATTTTGGAAAAAATGCAAAAAGAAAATTGATTTTTAATTATTATGTAGCTCAATGTGTAATTATAAAGACTCCATCTTCATTCTTCCTGAATCTTTGAAGTGAAAAAAAATTGACTGCTTTGAGAAAATTCTGATACCTTTTCTTTTAAAAAAAGATAGGTGTCAGATCTTTCTGATAAGTCACTTTACATCTCTTCAATAAAAGATCTAATTTCCATCCAATCAAAATGTGATACAGGTCAACTACTTGCTCCTTCAGACTAAATGGTTGTTAAGCTTAAAAAATACTTGGTACTTGCTCTGAGCCAGCTCCGATATGTGTGATGATTCTTGATCCTTGCATCAAGATGGCTTAATTGCATAAAAACCATGATTTCTTGAACATTGAAATTGACATCAACTTATCTCCAGATTCAGTTCTAAGGATGTTCTGCAAGGAGGCAAATAAATACAAGAAGGATAATTTGGAACTTAGCCCTCCCTGGAAATTGAGCACACAATCAAGAATCCAACTTGATATCTTTGGTGGACAATCAAAGAACTTTGGAAAACAAGATTGAACAATACCTGACCAAGACTTTGCAGGATGAGGATATTGACATCCTCTAGTTACCCCTCCCTTTCCTAACAGCACAAGTGCTCTTATTGATCATGGCAACAAATGCCCCAACGGAGCCAGTTTTCTCAAAGTCAAAGGCAATTATTGGGCCTCAACAAGCTTCATTAGATGCTGACTCAATTGAGCAGCTGTGGTGTGTCAAGGAGTGGTGCCGCTTCTTGGGCACCTTTGCAGCAGAAGACAAAGCAGTTGGAAATTTTGTAGTGATTTCTTTCCATTGGTTTTTGTGGTCTGTAGTACATTAAAAGAGAGAAAAAATACAAAAGCAAGGAAAAAAGAAAGATAAAGCCCTATTTCTGTTACAACGCACCTTATTTTATTTTTCCTACCCACCGCTGAGAACCTGGTCAGGTTTCAAATCCTTCCTGAGGAATTGGCTGATGCCCCAACCCCAACCTGGTACAACAATGCTGGAATGCAGAACACCCTTGGCAAGAGATCTAAAACAACAGCAAGAAGAAACTAAAGTAATCATTGGCAACTCATCAAAGCATCTTTAAGTCATAGAAATCAATCTCATATCTCTGAGGGCCCTAAAATACACTCAGGAAAGACTCTCAGAAGTACAGGATGAGGCATACCAACTAAAACAAGGACTCAACAACCAACACAAACTACACAATCAACTTGTACAACATCATGGGGAAGCATTACAACAACACATCCTCACCATTCATACTACCAAAAAAGAACTGACCATACTAGATAAGGAGAAATCCACCTTACAAGACAAACCCACTCAAGCCAAAAACTTGAGACATAGTGGAACAAGAACAAGTAGAACTAGAAGACTTAAGGGCTGACACACTCACTTCATCATCTCCACCCACAACCATTCACACTAGTATCATCATCATCCAAACATCAATCTACCTTAACCAATACCACCACCACTCCACCAAAAGAATCAGAAGACTCATCAGAACAACAACAAATCTGTCATAAAAATTGAAACAAGATCAACTAGAATCCAAGTTAAAGGAGAAAGAATCTAGTATCCACTTTCTGCAGCTCCAACTAGCAAAACTAGAAGAAAATCCTCCTGCTACCCTCAACAATAACAACACCATCAACCTGGTCAAAAATTACCATGTGATTATCAACCAAGACAAAATGCTTGCAGTTTAAAAATATCAAAGATTCTTATCAGTCAAGGATGAGGAGAATCTGAAACTGATCAACAAACTGGAGCAGCTCCAAGAACAACCTGACCATCAACCTCATCCCAACAACCCACACATGGCATCACCCTCCTGAGCTGTTGTTGCTGCTTCCACCTCATATGACTGGATCCCCTCCCCTTGATTACACCAGAAGACAAGCACATCATCTCTCTGGAGAACCAACTTACCACTCAACTCTAGTCCCCGACCCAGTAACATCACTTGCTCCTTCTCCTGCAAGACCACCAACCAACAACAACAAGGCTTTGCTAGGGAACTTGCCAAGGATAACCAACACATCATTGGCATGAAAAATTCATTGCCCAACAACCCAATGATGAACGTAGCAATTAAAAAAAAAGCTAATCTAGAACTCAAGTACGTATACATTCTCCTCTTTCATCAATTCAATAGCTGACTCCTTCTTCTTTAGGCAAGATAATTGAGTCTTGAAGCAGAAACTGACTACCTTAATCAAATTGGGACAAGTCAAGATGATGGGCTTAAACAAGATGAGACCGGAGTCCCGTGGTCACAAGTACTTGCTTGGAATCGATCAACTCACGAGTCAGTTGGCTTTCCTGGGGCAAAAACGTGCAAGAGAAGTTGCGGCTCTGAACAAAGAAGTGAGACAATTTTCGCATTTTTTTTTTTTCCAATAGTTTTGGGGAATATCTTATTTTTTTTTTTTACATATATTAAGGTGAGCGAGCTGGAGAGTATTATTGAGAGTCAAGTTTTCCAGGAGGATGAGCTGGAGGAAGAGATCCAGCGGTTGAAGGAGCAACTGAGCGGACCGGGAGCGCCGATGTTAATGCCAACGCTACATGACCAGTTGCGGTCCATTAGGTTGTATTCAGGAGGGAACGGGGCAGAGCTACAACGGTGGAACTCTATGATTGGTCGACGACTCCGCCGGGAGGAGGTTCGCCGTCGACAAGCACTTTTTCCACAGAAGGCGGCCAGCAACAGCGAATGACGACGAGTCGGGGCTTTGTGGAAATGAATGGGGTATCGGAGGGTGAAGAAGAAGAGCCGGTGGCAGATCAGCAGCAGCATCCTCTCCAGCTGCCCTATTCCCTCGCCAAACCAAGAGACCTACCTAGACTATAAGGACTCTCTCCCCCCCCCGCTCTCTCCCCTCAAGAAGTACTCATCTCCTCAGATCCCCTCGTCTTCTATTTCTTTCCTCAAATCCCATGTGCTCAGTTTCATCTATAGTTTTTTTTTTGTGGCCGCCCTACATATACATATAATACATGCACATTTAACACACGCTAAATACATGGGAGTGTACTTCCGGTTTTTATTTTGTACATATTGGACACAAAGACACACACTTTGTTTCACTTCTTTTATTTTTATTTTTTCTTATGAAGAGTGTGAGAGGGTTTCCATGGGCAAGATTTTTTTTTTTGTGAGGGGGGTCGTGAGTTTTATGCATGAGACGGCGGCGCAGAAGGGTGTATGTAGAATAAAGTTGGGGTTGGAGGAGCGGATCAGCCTAAGCCTAAGAAGCCTCAGAAGAAGAACCATACAAGCCGCAGTAACAGAGTCGAACGAACGAGCACAATCGAAAGTGGACGGAGGATGAGCGAGCCAGGAGGGGGTTCTTCAGTGCGACACCGGAAGCCGGCAACGGGCGCCGGATCGTCGTCGTCGTCGTCGGGAGCCGGGACGGAAGGGGGATCTGATGGGAGGGTGCGCGAGACGGCGGAGTACAAGTTGAGTGGACATTTCCTCGCCCTACATATTGGAAGCCAGCACCGTCTTATTTTACCTGCACGTCGCCCGTCTCTCCTCGCCTAACACCAGTCGGCCATTAGTCACCCTGGGGCTGGTCAGCATATGCATGGTAGACACACGTCCCTCATCGGCTCTCTCTCTCTTTTGTGTATCCACAGACAGACGTCTGAAAACCCCCATTTCTTTGACACCAACACCACAGGCGATCTTGCCCATCGGCACATACTTCGGCACTCTTGGCCGTGTCTTTGACGGTGCGTCTCTCTCTCCCGCCTTCCGGAGCTTGCTGCTGCACCAAAAAAAAAAAAAAAAAAACTCACCCAACCGACCTTTAATTCAGAGAATAACACGACCGCTGCTGCTGCTGCCGCTGTCCTCGTCACTAACCTCATTCTCCTCGTTTATATCCGTGCCGCCCTCGCTGAACCCGACAACCCCGATAAACTTCAACCCAACAACCCCCATAAACTGCCTTCTCAGCAACATGTCCCTCCCGATGCTTCTTCCTCCAACCCTCCTGAACAACGTTGAATCCGACCCAAATTCCTTTTCAGATTTTTCTCGTCTCAGATCCGCTTCTCCAACCCCCTCCGCTTCGAACCAACGAAAAAAAACAAACTCAAAAAAACATGGCAAACCCGTTCTCTCTCTCTCTCTCTCTCTTTTTTTTTTTTTTTTTTAAGAAATACATATATATATATATATATATATATAAGATTTATTTTATTTTACCACGACTTCATGCCATCCAATTTTTTTATAGCTGTGTTGATGTTTGAGTCTCGGTGGTGGAGACGATCAGGTGAGAGACCGGTTTTGGACGGAGAGGGAAAGAGAGACGGGATGAGGAGGGCGTGAGAACCGGGCGACTGTTGCGGTCAGAGAGGCAAGGGGTGAGGGGGAAGCAACAGTAGCACACACACAGGGGCATTCTCACTCACTTAAAAGAGTTGGCCCGCTTCTCTCTGTCATCTGCTTCCTAAGCGCTCCACACAGTGGGAAAACGAGGTAACTGAAGAAGAAACACCTTTCTTCATGGCTGCTCCATGTAAATATATGCTGATGCCGCAATGCTGGCCCGCAGTTCGAGAAAAGTGCAGGGGACACGCAAAGAACACGCGAAAAGTGGTGGCAAGTTGTGGGCTCTAAATGCCTTCAATAGAAAAAACTATCAACGACTACATACATATTTACATCAGACACACCTCTTGATACAACAACATTGAGCTTGCGAGTTGCGATGGAAGATAGAGTAGAAATATGCCGTCGAGTAGGATGCTACAAAGAACTACAAATGTTGTCCTTAATTTTCGATTTTTATGAAAACCATAAAGAATGGTGCGACGAAGTCTAATAATGTCAGTTGGATTACAGAAAAATGGTGCCCATGTAATAAGTAGAATGGCTGAAAAAAGCGAAGAAAAAGATGGGTTCTATTTGATTTCTTCTCCTTTGCCAATCACGAAGACTTTGAAGCCGATATCTTGAAGCGCTTGCTTGTCGAGGATCAATCGCCCGTCGAAGATAGATGCAGGTTTATCCACCGTCTCGTAGATCTTCTTCCAGTTTAAGTTCTTGAACTAGCGGAGGGGAAAAAAAAAGGAGAAACAATAAGAGTGAGGTTACTTTGATTGCTTCGCGGTTTCACTTACTTCATCCCACTCCGTGGCTATCACTATTCCTGATGCACCATCACACGCTTCCTCGGCAGACTTACAAATGGTGATTTGCTGGCGAGCTAAATACACTCCATTAGCACTCTCCAGTAGAAAGGGACAGTATAGTCATGCGAAAAATTACCTGCTTGTTCATCGCCCGGAACTTGAGGATTCACCAAATCGATCCAGTATTGGTTCTCCCTGACCTTGGGGTCATAGATCGAGATTTGAGCCCCTTCCTCTCTGAACTGTTTGATCAAGGTGATCGAGGCAGAACAGCGTGTGTCGCCAGTATCCTTCTTGAATGCAAACCCGAGAACTGTGATCTTTTTGCCGCGAATCGTATTGAATAACTCCTTAACTACTTTAGTTGTAAAACGTCGTTTTTGTGACTCATTCATGATGATCACCTGAATCAAGACAGATCTAGATTAGCTTTTGTTTTTCACATATACATCGAGCTTAACAAGCAAAATCAACATGCACGCAACTTGACGCCAATAATCAGCCACATCTTGTAGATGGAGAGACTCGGAGAGATACACCAGGTTCAAGATATCTTTCTGGAAACAACTTCCACCAAAGCCGACCGACGCCTTCAAAAACTTGTTACCGATTCGACCATCCAATCCACAGGCATACGCCACCTCATCAATGTCAGCGCCTGTCACTTCACAGATCGCCGAGAGGGAGTTGATCGAAGAAATCCTTTGAGCCAATAAGGCATTAGCAGCCTAAAAATATATACAAGAGAGAAGATTTACTAGTCAGAACCTGAGGACTGTTCCTTCAAGGTTTTCTTTGTTAAAAACAAGGGTGCAGACCAATTTAGTAAGCTCCGAAGACCAAAGTCCCGTGGTGACGCACTTCTCCTTAGGGACCCAATTGGCGTAGACGTCGACGAGAGCAGCTTGGGCACGTTTACCGGAAGGGGTGCCCAAAGAGCCGATCAAGACCCGATCAGGGTTGAGTAGATCTTTGACCGCAGTACCTTCGGCCAAGAACTCCGGGTTAGATAGAATATCAAAGGTGATATTGAGGTTGGGCTTCGAGTTGGACTCGAGGATCTTTCGCATCGATTCTGCCGTCCGACAAGGCACCGTAGATTTCTCCACTACGATCTTGGAGGTGGCTGCGACCGTCGCAATTCGACGGGTACAGAGCTCCACATAACTAAAAAAAAATGATGCATTTTTTTAGCCAATCGTGCTGATGATCAAGATGATTAGGAGAAGGGCTAGAGAATAAGGGATGACCTAAGGTCTGCAGCATAGCCCGAGCCGATTCCGGATTGTTTGGTGGGAGTGTTAACGGAGACAAAGATGAGATCAGCCTCCTTGATAGCTTTATCGATGTCGGTGTCGAAGAACAAGTTCTTCCCACGACACTTGAGTATGATCTCTTCCAATCCAGGTTCGAAGATGGGTAAGGAATCGGAATTCCATTGGTTAATGCGATCCGGGTTGACGTCGACGATGGTGACTGTTTTTTTTCAAGTGAGAAAGGGGAAGCAAGCGAGCCGGTCAGCAGACTAAAAATAATATCTAGAGGGCAGTCTTGTCGAGTCTTGGGACTACGACTACTGACCTTGGATGTGTGGACATTTGTATGCGATCACTGAGCAGGTGGGTCCACCGACATAGCCTAACAGAGAGCGCCGTGTGAGTACTACGGTAGCAGATAGGAGAGAGAAGACGACTGACCAGCACCAATGCATGCGATCCTCTTGACCGTGATGGGGCTGAGCTGGTTCATGATGGCTGAGATGCTGAATGGGTTTTTCTTTTTCTTTTTTTTTTTTTTTATTAAGAAAAGAATTGAATTAGAAATGCCCCGGGCCAACCACCTTCTTCATCCTCATCTACAAGCTTCCTTTTAATCTCTCATCTCCGTAACATTCCATGAACGGCATCACGTGTGCAACACCGAATAAGCAAGAAATATTTCATCCTTGTCCTCCTCCAACTGAGGAAAATTGACGTCCCAATCACTCTGCGATCCTCGTTTGTCTTAGAACATGGAAATCATGAGGTATCACATCAATTTCCGCGGGAAGTGCTTGATTCATGTTTACATGACCTCTGTGCCGGGGTCTTTTTTTCGTGTCTAACACTGTTTGGATTTTAGTAATTTCGTGGCAGCTATAGCTGAATGCACGTCGCGCGACGTTTTTTCTCATCATATCTTTCATAGTGTTACTTTGCATAGGTTGGAGAGGAAGAGAAGAAGCATTAACCAATTCTAAGATCGGGGTTTCTCCTGTGAGTATGAATTGGATCCAATGATATGATGAGAGCGAATCGGAAGGAAAGATAACCATGATCAGTCCTACATAATGATAAATCATCCGAAACTTGTCCGAAATCAGGGCTAACCTTCTTTTCAAGCCAAAGTGCGAGCAATCCAACACCAGAGACCTTCACTACTTTGAATCGAACCTAATTAACCAAACGAGGTTAAGGTTTGGGTTGACTCGAGTTTCGGAAAAAAAAGGTAAATGCATGACTAACACCAGGAATATCACCCTTAGCGTGACCGGATCGACCGAAACCAGCAATCAACACCTCATCGTTGTCATCCCTGGCGGACACAATCGAAACGAAAAGCAAAAATGACGGAGCAATTTAAGCAAGAAAATAAAAGTAGAGTTATTCAAGGTAAAAAGCTGTTGGTGGGACTGACAAAAAGTTGAGACAACCATCGTTGGGGACGAAAGCAGTGACCTTCTTCCCGTTCTTGATCAACTGAACACGAACACACTTTCGGATAGCCGAGTTAGGTTGTTTGGCTTCGACACCGACCTGGTTGAAGGTCAGACAGAAAGAAAGATCGGATGCAAAGTTTCAGACTGCAATCGTTGGTCGAACCCGAGAGATGCGATGGTCACAAGGCTGACCTTTTCGAGCACGATACCCTTAGCGTGGGAAGAACCACCGGTGGGAGATGACCGGTAGGAGGTACCGAGAGCGCGCTTCTTGTAAAACTTGTCGGCCCATCGGTTGTCTCGTCGTTGATTCCTGAGCTTACGAGCAGCGTGAAGACCTCTTGGCTTACAGGCACCCACTAAGTCAAGTTTTTTTTTTTTAGTTAGTTGACCGATTAAGTTCGTTCGGGTTGGATAAGCGAGTCAATTGGAGGAGGAAATGGCGGGACAGTAATCATCAGTGCTATAGTTCTACACGGGGCGGATGAATGGCTTGCGGAGATGTGACTTACTGTTTCGTTCTGTGACTCTCGATCGTTTCGGTTATGGGTGCGTTGATGCGTCTAGAAGTTCTCGCTGTCTCGGTCTCGGCCCCCCCCTGCCCGAGTTGGGCCACCCATGTCCCATGCGATCGGGGACGTTAGGGCTGTGCGGACTGCGCACTGTCAGTCTCATCATCCGGGGGTCCACCCCCCGCCACGATTCAACTGCCCCCCGTATCGCGCTTGTCTCCGAAAATGCCTTGGCATGCCAATTTTCTTCAATTTGGAAGCTTTTCCAACTCAGCCGTTAAGGCAACATGTATCCAAGACTCATGGATGACCCCAACTCAGCACCCAGCTTCATCGATCAAAAACCGGCGACAAGATTTCCGCATCATATCATCACACTGGATTAAATATCATAAGATCCTAAGCCCCGGTTTGGGCACAGTTTTGTTGATAGGTAGGACACTTCATATTGCATTCAGTTATCATATTATTGGCATTTTCACATGACTGGTGAAATGTCATGCTGTTTAGCATTCACATGGTCACATTCTTGTGGTCTCTGTGTTGAAAATGCTACTAACTCATTATTGGAAATTGAAGCCAGTTCAGCAGAGTTGTCATTTGATTAGATATCTAATTTTGTTTTTTAGGGTCTTCCATGATGTACTGGGTACATTGGTTGCTTTGATTCACAGGTTTGTCTGCGCTCCACCCAGACATTGAACCAAGCCCAAGATTACCCTCACATTTCTACCAGTGCATGGGAGGATCTCAAGATGTCATATCAAGAATCAATTTGGATGTCCTTACCATTAATGTGTTCAACTAGAATATATCTTGGAGGCAATCCACTTGAATTACTGCTCCACTTTGGTTATAGAAGAACTTGCTCCAGTAATTCTGCATTTCAAGCCAATCATCCTTGGTGACAATCAAGAATCAGAACCATTTTAGGGAGATATGAGGCATAATTGGTCAGACCAGTCAAAGATTGACACATAAACAACCACTTCTTCTAGATGATCATCAGCAGGCTGACATCACCTACTTTCATTGACTGCTTGGCTTTGACAACTTTTGAAATTTATGCAGAAGAAGCAACCTTTTTTCCAGCTTTACATTATTTTGCATTGAGGTGGCCCTTCTGGAGGATGATGTGCAGAAAGGTGTGAGCCTGTGCCTCTTATGTGGCAAGCAGGACACAAGGTTGTGTAAGAATTAATACTATAAATGAAATGAAATGCTTTGTTTATTTTATTATTTAAGGAAGGATGTAGTTATGGGTAATGTTTCTCAGCTTTAAGCTGGATTAAG
>LAVV01014827.1:0-18744 GCA_001263375.1 Puccinia sorghi
CAGGTCTTGACCCCAGAGGGCACCTTAAACACCCCTGCTTGCAGGCCCCTCTGTGTTTTCCTATTTTTTTGTCATTTTTGACGCCTTTCCTTTTTGTTCCATGTTCATAGTTCTTCCTCTGTTGTGGTTTTTATTAAATATGAGTGTATTGTTATGGTAGCTGAACTTAAATTCTTAAGGATAGAATCTTACTTTTTTAAAACAATTCAGGCACTTAATGGTATGGTTTCTTGTATGATTGATTCATGGATGTACCATCAGATGAGCCATATGAAGTTTATAAGTGCAAGGTCACCCAGGGGTAAGGACCTCAAATATGTGTGTCAGTGTATTCCTAACCTCTATCCAATGGATTGCAGATACTGTGAAAATGAAGATGTGCCTGTTGGGAATCAAACCCACAACCTCAGAAATTTTGAGACTCATAATAGAATGCTACCTTTACCAACTAGGCTACAGACACTTGTGGTGGCCATGGTAGGAGGCAGTTGTTTTCATGGTTTAACTGAGGTGATACATCATGGTAGCACACTAACTTGTACCTTA
The DNA here is from genome assembly GCA_001263375.1 of Puccinia sorghi. Taxonomy (NCBI): domain Eukaryota; kingdom Fungi; phylum Basidiomycota; class Pucciniomycetes; order Pucciniales; family Pucciniaceae; genus Puccinia; species Puccinia sorghi. The sequence continues at coordinate 547 of LAVV01014827.1, forward strand.
AAATAGCTGTGATGAAAATTATTTTACAAAATTTTTGAAACATTCTTAAAACAGCCATTAACACCTAGTTGAATTATGTACAATCTAGAGGGGTGAGTAATTCTTCAAAGGGCAACATAAAGTTTAATTTGCAGAAACACTGGACTTTTTAAGAAAACTTCTGCTTCTTTAATATTCTTCCCTTGACTCTTATTTGTTGTCATCACAAAAATAAATTAAGCTTTTAATCAGTCTGTTTCCCACTGTCACAAGAGATAAACAATTATTTAGAGGAGATGCCATACTTCCACCTGCTTTCAATTTTTGAATTGAACTGTAATTGTGATTTGTTATTCTTTTATTTCATTCCTCTGTTCTGATTATTATTTTTAGTGCAGAGCTGTAATAATACAGTTTATCAATTAAATGTGAGAATTTTAGGCATTTTTTCCTTCTTATTTAGGTAGAACTGGGAAAAGATTGAATTGCACTCTCAACAGATGGAAAGACAGCTTAATAATAACAATAAAAACAGTGTCAATATTATGAAGAAAAAATCATAGAGTTATTGATTCAATAATATATTAATAATAACACTCACATAATTCGTCAATAATAATTTTGAGATCCAAGAATTGGTGGCCTTGGACTGCACTTTTATTTGAGGAGGGTTGTTGTAGTGTGGTGTTTCTTGAAGTTGCTGAAGATGCTGGTTCAAGTTGATTCTTCTTGTTTGGATTAATTCTCAATGATATGAACAAGTTCATAACTGAGATCTTCAAAATTGGAGTATTGAAACTCAAGGTACTAAATCCTACTCCTTTTGTGCTCAGGATGTGCTTCAGTTGAAAAATCTTGTGTGGTTCAGTTTTTAATAATTCCAACACCCCTGCTCAACTGTGCTACAGATGATTTAACCTTTACAATTAAAACATAACTACAGACACCTGAAGTATGGATTTGAATATCTGAGAGATTGTGATAATGTAAGGATCAACCTCCTGAAACTTCTTGAAGTCATAATTGCACCACAAGGTTCATAAATGTGTAGAAATCTTGTCATATGACCAGTTTTCATTGATTCCATTATTAATTGATTCCATTATTAATTGATTCCATTATTAATTGGTGTCACATCATCAAATAATTTATGATGAACCTGCCTCCTTCATAGTGATATATCAAGACAAAAGAAAGAATATAATCAAATGAATAATACAAAAAAAATAAGAACACAAGTTATGAGAAGAATATAAAACAAGAAGGTATGGTTATAAAACTCACCCCTGCTTGCTTGAACGCATTTATGTATAAGTAAGAAAAACAATTTGATAAAGGAAGCTGAGTGATGTCAGAGAGAGAGTGATTGGGTTGATCAGAATATGTTGAGACAAAAGGGAGAATACGATTGAAGTGGAAATGGGCACTACCTCTTCTATCCTGCTGTGTCTCTTTACTCCTTGTTCAGTGGACCCTGGATCACTGACCCTTTCCATCTGCAGATTGAAATTTTTGCCTTGTTTTGGTCATCTCTCTCAGCTCTTTTTTTTTTTCCTACTCCAGTATCACAGTGTTAAAGCTGTAGATAGGGATGCAAAGGACATGTAGATCTCCTGGAGGCCAATCAAAAAAATAAATCTGGGTTTATAGGGGAAGTGTGGAAGTCATGATCCACAGATTCTAAGTCTTTCAAACAAGGGAAAGTGCAGAAATATAGACAGGATAGGATGTAAGAGGGGAAGGCTTTTATTTAAAGATAAAGTAGCAGATGATAACTGCTAATACCATGAAGCACACTAAGGGACTTAAGTGCCAAAGACAAGAGTGCTCAGGGACAGGGCTGAAGTGCCAACCAAGAGGAACAGTTGGAGAAGGACTGATAGTTTTTTTTATTCATGCACTCTAGACAGCATTAAATAGTCTAGATACAAGATGATTTGCTTGTGGGTCCAGAAGAGAGATCAAATTGAATAGAAAACAAAGTGAATAGATGTGGTTGTGGGCAAGAAGAAAAGGATAGGGAAAAGGAGAGGAGGTTGGAACAAGTGAGTTCTTGACAGAAAGGCATCAAAAAAGCAAATCAGAGTGAAAAAATAAATAAATAATAATCACAAAACCTGTCTTTGATCCCAAAAATACCATCTAAGCAGGACCTTGAGGCTCTGAGAAAATATCAATCATGATGACAGTCCAAGTCTTGATCCAATCTTGAACACCTTTAATAGAGGCACATTGAGAGGAGGAAGTTGTAAGATGACAAGGGAGGGTCTGCGGAGTCCAGATGCCACCAAGTATATATGTAGCTGGATGGTTTTAATTGTCAGGGAGAGATGGATGCACAGATTAAAAAGTCAACATATTGGAGCTATTCAACTAGTATCAAATTCCAAACACAACTTGTAAAGAGAAGAAAGGAATCACTCAATTTTCAAAACTCTGAGTTTGATACAGCACTAAGAAGAAGAAAGGGCGCAGGGGAGCAACAATGTCACCAAGGGGGAGGAGTTGAAGAACCAATTGGCGGTGGAAAAAGAAAACTGATATTCAGTTTAATTTGCACAGACAAGGGACAACAGCCCCCATGAGATAGTCTAGATGTACAACGGTTGAGAGTGTGAATAAGATCACATCAGAGTGGTAATGAATAGGTGAGATAATTCTATAAGCCAACAAGATGATTCATTTTCATACTAATATATCAGCACCAATGATTTATCTCACACAGTCAGTCATAAGATAAGCAGAAAAAATAAACTATAAGGTGGGCAGGCCGGGTTGAGAAGGGGAGTGATCTGGTCAATGGGATTGAGTGCGAAAGATGAATGTTAGGATGAGTAATACATTACAATTCCAACAAGTAGGCTCACAAGGGAACAGAGTACAAGCACCGAAAGGCTAATCCAATGCTATGTATAAGCATGAAAAGCAAAGGTGCTGCAAGGGACACACACACAGAGAGAGAGAGAGAGAAATGGATGTTACTGTTGACAAGGGGAGAATCCAGGAGATGATACGACAGAGATCTGATTTATTGAGAATGGAAAATTGAAGACTGCATGATATTGTAAGGCCAAAAGATTCCGGAGATAGGCCAATCCTTGAAGGGGGGATAAGTGTCGTCGATGACGCGGGACTGGAAGGCGTATTGGTTGCGGAAAGGCTGTGAGGTAAGGAGGGAAAAGAAAAGGACCCACAAGGAGCCGCCGCCGAGCCATCTTGGGATGTGTGGGATCACATACGGCTCTATCAGGATACCAATCGGCTGCATCATGAAGTAAAATAACGACCCGGGAAACGAATGGAAGAAGTCGTAAGGCGAGGGGTGGTTCTGCTGGGCGACCCAGCTGATGGCTATGAAGACGAGGAGCAGGGGAATTAGAATGGGGTTTCGCAGGGGAGATATTGTTCTACATACTTACCAATCTCGTGGAAAACCGAGCTGACAATGAAGGCGCCAAGCAAGCCACAAATACGTTGATGATTGATGCTCAAGCCGAGTTTCGCGGCGAATCGAGAGGCGGGCGAGGCGCCGAGGACATGGAAGCTCCTGCGATAGACCTGATGCCAGTGGAAGGCCCAAAGGGAAGCCAGAGATTTGGCGGTGAGGGGGGAGCCGAAGAGGGGCACGAACAGGCGGAGATCCCACCACTGCATAAAGCTGTCCGGTAGCCGGTAAACATTCTCTGAGAAAAAATTGACCAAGTGGGCGGTGAAGGCCAGGAAACAGAAGGCGAATTCCAACCCATACATGCATAGCATGCCCCATGCGAACGTCGCTAGTCCTTCCGCCACTGTCACGAGCCCCGGGAAACTCGGAAGCCCCAGCGACTCCATCGCCTTCGTCGGCGAGCCGTGATCCCTACACAAAACCAGTGTGATCACCGCTGCCAGTTGTACCACATGACATATCAGAAACCTTCGCATGGTCTGCAGTAGCGTCGGGGGCTCTTCTTTTCGTCCTTTCCAACCCCAGACGTAATCAATTCCCCTCGTTCTGATCATTTTTTTTTAAAAATTTCATGGACATGGGGGAGAAGGTTAAGGTTAGCACACAGCGCTCCAAACACAAGCAGATTGATAATCAGAATCAACAAACGATGTCATTTGATGGAACGACCATACCAGTACGTCTAAGTAGCCATTATTTGGCTCGTTATCTGCTGAATCAGTGAACGATGGAGGTGAGTCGAGAGATTTCTCAGAAATTGATTGCTGAGGGGGCTGGAGATGGGAATGAAAACCGGGGCGGAGTTGAAAGGTAGGATCGGAGGGGGAGGGAAGGGCGAAGCCCCACTCGATGGACCTCATGATAAGATGGGCGAGCCAGCAGGCGAGTTGGAGGTTCAAGGAGCCGGCCCTGGTGAGCGGCTGGAAGCAATACTTGTGCATGATTTCGAGCGCCAAGAAGATGTTGATCGGTGTCAGCGCCATCCGGACCATCCGCAAGCTGCCTCGATGTCCCTCGAACTGCCTCGACTCGAACTTCTGGTGCAATAATCCTAGCTGAATCAGGAACGGCACATGGTACGCTACCACCACCCAGCTCGGCCCCACAGATTGCCTCGTCATCGGGCCCTCCGTTATGATCCTTCTAGATTACGCCTGCAACTAGGTGGGTCCACAACTCTCGATTCCCTCGGCGATGGCTTGCGCTCTACTCCTTGCTCGATCGACTTCCCTCCCCCAAGTCGGAGTATTAAGGGATATCAGTGTTGGATAAGGGTGAGGTGTGGCTAGGAAAAAAAGAAAGGGGATAAATAAAAATCGTGGGAGAACTTGCGAGCGACAACACAGACCTGAGCATGCTCAAGATATAAGTTGGCGGCATGCGCACCAGTACAGGTCCAGTTATACTCCATCTCTGCTCCTACTAGTCTCCTAGATCCCCCTCCCTTCGTCCCCCACTGCATTGTTTGATTTCACTTTCAATTAAAACAGGCAACACGGAAGAGTTATCTTGATTCCTCCCTCTTTGGCAAACCAAATACAACGCAGGATACAAGTATAAAAATGATTCAATTTTTTGGTTGTATCTTCAATCGTTACGTATTGTCCTTGATAATGAAACTGAGACAGGGAAATGGTGGCAGCACTCCCAGATTTTGCCTTCACGGAGTGAGGCTAAGCCAAACTACCGCGCGATAAGATTTCAAGCAACTAGCTTCAAGAATCAGGCGCAGTGTGACTGGTCAGCTACTGGTAGGGATGGTTTTTTACATCTCCGGGCGTCGCTTAGTCCGCATGAGAAGATGCCGGCTTAGTTGGACAGCAAGGGACTTACAAAAGGAAAAAATCACGAGTATTTCGACACGAGTGGCCTTCAAAGCAACGGCAAATTTCATCTTGTCTTCAGCAAGACCACCTCACTTCAGGAAGCAGGAAGACAACGGAGGAGAGCATCAAACAGTTTAGGAAAATATTAATAAGAATTATAAATAAAAAAACTCTGTTCCTTCTTTTCTTCCATCCTTCAATCTCTTTGTTTCTTAAATTCATCTGGTAAAAGTTGGCAGACAATTTGAAGAGTAAATGATAGGGGAAGAACCAAGGGGCTAATCCCAAGGGGTTAAATGCTAGATATACATGCATAGTGCGCAATGTCAAATCAAGTCAGCACTTAAAAAAAAAAGGACTTACAATCTTCCCTTCAGTGGGCCGATTACTCTTCAGATGGCCTCTCATCCTGGGAGGTTGAGACCTCCTCTGGTTCGTCCTTGTCTTCATGAGATTCGACGGTGTTGTCACCAGCTTGTCCACCCGCAAGACTGCTCGCCATCGTGTATGCAACAGCTGCACCTATGCCGGCGGCTATGACGGTACTGCCTAACCCAAGAGTCGCAGTTGCCCCATTGCTCTGAAGGGCAGCAAAGGTGCTGGATGCTGGAACCGAGCCCCCCGCCGCCCACTATGACATCCACCATGCTGCAAACGAACCACTCGTAAGGCATACTAATCCAAACCCAAGGCTTTGAATCGTCGAGACTGCAACAACCTGCTTGGCCGAGTTGAGAACTCAGAATGGATCACGCGAAAGATTTTCCGGCGTACCCGGCCACCAATGACTGAAAGTCAGCTTGCATCAGCCTAGGGTATGGAGCGTTAATTCCTCCCTACGGCAACGCACATCAGCCTCCACGCCGCCTGCCAGACTCTTCAGCACTTGCCTCGCTTCGCATTACGCCATGGACTTTGTTTCTTATTCACCTGCGACTCAAATGGCAGTCGTACGAATGTCCCTCAACGGCTTCTCCCTATCGGACATCTGAAACATACTCGGCTACTCAGTTTCCCACCAATCACTCAGCCGTTGGAAGTATCTGTACGAAGTGACTCGGTCAGTAATCCGTAATCCTGATGACTACGAGCAAAGAGGTCGACACAAGCTGCTATCAAGCGACGACTCCCATTTCATGATACAGATGCTTCAAGACGAACCGGGGTTGTTTTTGAGAAAAATACGTGAGAAAACGTATGATGGCACATAGGTTTTGATGAGCCTCGAGGACATTCACAACAACCTTATCAATCCAATTTCGATCACTTTGAAGAAGGCCGACACGGTGAACTCGAGGAAGTGTTTGATTTCCAAGTTCACCTGGGTTCAGGTCATGCGGTTTGTACCAGCAGAATTTCTAGTTTTTACTGGTGAGTATCTTCAGTATTCCTCTTCCCGCCTTTTGAATATCTTATTGACATTTTGATGTGAGGAATTCCTGATTTATCACAGATGAGAGTGCTGTGTGTGATCGGGAATTACTCCGCACCTTTTTACAATTGAAAAACCTCTGCTCATTGCTTGATAGTCCGTCAAAACCCCAAACGACTCAGTATCTTGCCAGGTATTGGAATCAATGGAGTCCTGGCAGTGACAGTCCGCGAGGATAATTTCAATGCCAGTCTGAGCACTTCCTGAAACATGACCTGGTGAGCAGATTATTTTCCTTATTCTAAATGGAACATCTCATTACTCAAGTGTCATTGCAGCTGCCATGCATGAATAGGTATCCAGAAGTAAGTCAACTCCATCCTGGTCTGTGACAACGCGCGCTGTGGGTATTTTATAGGCAAAGGGATGGCAGTGGGTCTCGCTGCTGCTGATGGCATGGTGCACGCGGAAAGCTGAGTGGGCCAAAGACAACAAAGGAAAGTATCTTCAGGGCTTTTGGTGCTGAGCGGATTATCCTTTTGCTTTTGTCAGCAGAAGAAACAAGCTTATGGTAGTGGCGGAGATGAAGTGGTGGAAAGACAGAGCAGGTATAGAAGCAGGGGAGGTTTTAGTTTCAGGGGCTTGAGCAATCAGAGGAGGATCAGGCGGACGAGAGTTGTTCCAGAGGGTGCTGCAGGGGCAAACCGGGCTGGCAGAGAGCCAGGGGGTCTGGATGTTGCACAGCGGGGGGCCTGAGGAGTGAGGCAGATGCAGGGGCGGTCAAATTGGGGTGGTGCTGCAGGGAGCAAAAATCAGCGGGGACTCGGGGGTGTGGGAACTTAATGGGAGCGGGAGCGGGGGGGGAGAGTCTTGTATCTATCTATCTACAACATAGAAAAGAAGAGAAGAGCGGGTTTTTCAGGGAGAATCAAGAGTCAAGCTTCACAAATCACTCAAGGCAAAACATTCACAGTCTCTTTCCAGGTTGCAGTGTGCAAAGGGCGGTAATAAGGTCACCCATCTAGGGGTTTTCTGCAGTAAAACCAAAGAGTACTCAACACAAAATGGAGGAGGACTCTCAGTTACCTACTGAGTCAGTTTTTCTTTCCACAAGTACAACAAAGCAAACACTGGCTACCCTCACTTCCTACTCCTCTGAAAGACCATAAGCTACCCTCCACCCTCTCTGTATGACTCTCCCTCTTGCCTTTCTAAACAGCCAAGCCCTTCCTCAGCTACTATCAGAACACATAACCCACCCCCAAGCTACTCTTCCTCCTACTAATCTGACCTCTCTGGCCACAAACCAAGAATGGCTTGAAGGTGGGTACTTTCTTTTCTGTTTTTTGTATAGCATTACTGACTCTGTGTTCTCCTTTTTCTCTTGGATTTCTGCTGTTGGATTACTCTTACTATGACTTTATGATGATGAATTGACCACTACCCTACGGGTAGCATATCTGGCCCTGTTGAAAAAAAGCAAAGTCAAACAAGGGAGATGTTTTTGATAAAAATTTAAATCAGACAATCTCTGAAAAGAACCTGTAGACTTTATCAAAGGGGCTCAAGTGCCAATACAGATAGTACTCAGTGTTGGGGCTCAAGTGCCAACACAAGGATGCAGTATGGTCAGAACTGATGCTTTTTTGTTCTCTCTAGAGGCACAGCTTAAATAGACTGAATACAAAGGCTGAGTTGTGGTTGTAAAAAGACTAGTAAGGCTGGTTGAGCAAAAAAAGGGTCTGACTTTGACAGAGTGACAGTTATGTAAAAAGAAAGAAGAGACAAGAGCGGAGAATGAAAACACAAGATTTCAACAGGCACACTGTTGGAGGAGGGGGGAGTTGTCACAGAAGATTGTGATGCTTGAGAAGGTACCCATTGTGTTTGCTGCTTTCTTACCCCTTTCCTCTTGTATGGGTTATTTGGATTGGCCAGTGCAACAGCCAATTTGGCTCTGGTGTGTCTTGTTCTAGAACGGGTGGGCTGGGATGATCCTATTGATTGGGTGTTTATCTGGCATGAAGGGTTTGTAGGGTTGCTGGAATCCTGGGTCAAACAGTTTTATGGGATGATAGGAACCTGGCTCAATGGGGAACCTTGAGAGCCAACTTGCTTGTTGATAGAAGATGGGGGTGCTGGAGGTAGTGACTGACTAACATGTGGACTGAGATTTGCTGTTGCCAACATTGACCCTGGAGTCAAATTTGGTGCCTGTGGTTCCTCACTGGCAGACATCTGTTGGGGGAAAAAATCAAAAGGAAAAGGAATAATGCAAGGGAAAATAAATCTTGGGAGAAAGGAGAAATACTTATGATTCTGATGTATGAGGAAGAATATGAAAAGAGAAAGGTATGAAAAAAGCACCTGGTCTCCAGGGGGCAGGATATCACTGCGCAGGATAGAAAAATGCTATAGGCTACTGATGCAGGTGACCTTGGTTGAGTTTCGCTGATGAGAGCCCTATGTGAGCTGGGCTAATGTTTTGGTCATTAGATTCAGCTGTTTTGGAACCATTTGAAGCACTTGAAAAAAAGAAAAAAGACAAAATTATGAGATGTGGATTAAAAATGGTGTTCAAGGTGCCAATGGGAACCGGGCTCATGGACATTCTCCGCGTCTTCGCGGAGTGTTCAACTGATATCATTCATGACATCAAGCAACGGTCACTGACGCGATCGTCCGTGCTTTGTGACCTGCGGATCCATGGGATATGGGTGGTGGAATGGGGGCCGGCAGATGGCCACTGCTTTGGAGATTGTAACCAGGTCGACCGGCCTGTTGATGGAGGGAAGTTCCAGGGGAGTTGACTTGGAGCAGCGGGACTGTTCTCTCCAGCACAGTCAAACTTACTTATCCCCCAGTCTTTCATCCCCCGCAAGCCCATACCACTCATGCCCTTTAACACATAGGCTTATTATTATTATTATCCTTTTTTTTTAGTTTAAACTTGGTCCAAAACCAGTTCATTACCGTTTTGCACCCTCTTGACCGTCCAAGCCATTCCCCAACTACTTCGCTCACACTCAACCATGTCGTCCTATCGAGCCGTCGACCACGATATGCATCCATCACACCATTCAGAGAATCCTCATCGTCCAGGCCAGTGGTCCTCCGAATCAGACTCATCCACCTCTACTCGTCTGGACTACCATCTCGAAGACCATGACACTTATCGAAACCCCCATTTCGATACCAGTCTTGACACAAAATATCCTCCTCACGATAACTTTGACCACCCACTTCAGAGCGGTATCCACCAGCCTGTCATCTATCGGCCTCCAGCATGGAAACGCATCTTCTGGGATACCACTCCTTTGGACCAACGTATCCGAAATCATCAGCATGGCGTCGGCATTCAAGACCGGGCTTACGTCTGTTGGCTGCTTAGCGTCGGAATGTTTGTGGCCCTAATCATGGAATTTGTCACAAACGTTGAGCTCTTTTTCTTCTTCTGTAAAAATAAAATAAAATAATTAAAGGCAACAGTCATACTGAGACCTCTCTCCCTCTCTCTCCAACAGGCTAAATACCAAGGCACACCGATTACAACCAAACCAACGTTCAACTTTATGATTGGACCTTCGGCCGAAGTCTTAATCAATACTGGAGCTCGATTCACTCCATGTAAGACCATTCTTTTCCACTCAAAAACAACAAGAAAAGTAGCCGCATTTATTCTCGAGAAAAAAAGGTATAAAATCCTTTGATCTGACTGTTGTTTCTTGACAGGTATCAAAAGTGTCCCTGCCCTCTCTAATATCCCATTTCCCTGTTTGAATTCTACTTCTCATGACGATACTTGTACTCAGTCCCTTGAATCTATTTGTGGGTTTGGCGGCTTCAGCCAACCTGGTCAGCCAGATCAAAAATTCAGGTCGGCTCTATATCTCCTCATATGCCTGATGTCTCTAAAGATTTGGCTCATCCGTCTTACGTTCATTTCTGAACAACAAATCCATATAATCCATGGTAACAGATTTGTAAGTCAAGCATTCATCTTTTGGACTTTATTGACATAGATCTTATAACTCATGCTTTTTATATCTCTCGAAAAAAAATTACTAGATCCTGCCTCTCTTTTTACATGCTGGTTTGATCCACTACGCCCTCAACATTGCCGTCCAACTGACCTCGTCAGCCTTGATTGAGAGACAAATGGGCTCGCTGAGATTCATTCTACTGTACCTTCCATCCGGTATTTTTGGCTTCATTCTTGGTGGAAATTTCTCTCTCGTTGGTCAGCCTTCAGTCGGGGCTTCAGGGGCCATCTTTTCTACATATGCCGCCGTCTTGGTGGACTTGATTGCACATTGGTCAATTGAATACCGACCCACTCGCAAGGTAGGTATACTTGAGCTTCCCTGCAAGAATTTTGCGCTTCAAGGCTGACTTCATTCATCAATACATTCAAATCCTTAGTTGGTTTTCCTCGTGCTTGAAATTGTTGCTGGTTTACTTTTGGGACTAATCCCAGGCATCGACAACTTTTCACATATCGGAGGGTTTAGCATGGGGATCTTGTTGGCGATTCTGTTATTCCCCGTCTTGCATCAAACAATCACCCATCGATGGACGTTCTATACTGTCCGAGTCATGGCTTTGATCGGTGCCATCTTGATGTTCGTGTTACTCTACCGAAACTTTTTCACAGAAGACCCGGCTGCTTCGTGTAATTGGTGTCGATACTTGAGCTGTTGGCCCACTGCCAGTAACAACGTAAGTTCAAAACCAACCAAAACTCGTCCAAATTAACTCGCGGAGATGTTGATTTTTTCTGCTCTACATTTTTTTCTCAGAGATGCAAAGGGAGCGGCTTGAAGGTGACTGAAACAACAACCACTACTCCCGCTACCCACAACGGCGCAACACCCAGCCAGCCCACCACAACTCGCACCACCACCTCAGCTATCATGTTACCAGCCCTACTGCGACTGGTGGTATCGTTGATCTAGTGATATACACAAACCATATTCATCAGAAAGCCTGGAACACCCTCAGCAGAATGGTGGCCCTGTCTCCCTCCCCCTCAAACATTTTTTTTTTTTTTGAAAACACAACAGACAAATTAAAACCGCAGCAACGACCGCACCATATATCTTGATTCTCCTTATCGCCCACCTCCTCACTGCCTCAACATTCCATGGAAGGTTCCTCTCGCGACCATGGCCATCAAAAGCTATCCACAACATGTATCGATACGTGCATTTGACCCAATCGTTAACCAAGCGCTTCACACATTGACTGACTACCTTGAAGGTACTGAATAACAGTCTCGCATTTCCTTTTCATTCATTCATTCAATCACTATCTTATCCCTCGCGCGTTCTATTATTTGTCCTTTTTTTGGCGTGGGATTCCTCACTATAGACGTCTTATTAATACAAATAATCTCACCATCCTTCCCGTCGATATTATCATTATTTCTTTTGTACATATTGCTTACACTACTTGGCGGCTGACGCTTCCATTTTGTTTTCTTCTCTCCGCTATATCTCTTGGGTTTTTTTTTTGCATTCACTTCATCAACGTTCTGTTTTTTGTTTTGCCTAATGGTGTGTTGAGTGCGTGTGCGACTGTGTGTGTCATTGCATTTAGGCTTTGTATTTTGAACAAATGTTGTATCTTCTCTGACGTGGTACATATCTTACCATAGTGTATGTGCACACTAATTATTGTGTACCCCCCCCGCGTGTCCCGTATCACTGTAGCGTGATGGTACTTCGCTGAAAGTGGGTCTACTGAGAAACTCGGCACAAATGTTGGAAGAGTAGCAATCTTCTCGGTAAGATTGAATTATCTCGCGGTGTTGGGGAGGGGAGAAAGACTTAAAGGAACGTGAAGGGGTTTCTGATACAAAAGGATAAGCAAAGCAAACAAAAATAAATAAAAATAAAAGACAAGAGCCAGTATGCATACGAAAGAAACATACACAAAAAAAAACATAATACTTCCAGCTGATGGTTGAGAGAAATAGTGAAATATGTCCGTACAAGTTATCATTTATGTTTTTGTCTTCTTCATGGTTTTCGTGTGCATACAACAAAAGGCGAGGAAAGAGCATACTTCGATGATGACGAAAAAAAAAACGACTAATCACGAACTGCTGAAACTTGAAACAAAAAGGGAAACAGAGAGAGAGTGAGAGTGAGAGAGAGAGAGAGAGAGAGAGAAAATCGAGTCAGGTTTTCTGGAGTCAATAGATGGGATTGGGACCGAATTGAAATTCGTCGTAAAAGTTAATGCCGAGGCTGTTAGAGGGGAAAGAGGACTGTTCGTCGATAGTTACGGAGGAGGAGTTGAAGGAGTCGTGGTTGGAATAGACAAGGTCTTGGTGTTGATGATAGGAGTCGATATCGGAAGAGGCGGACTGGTTGCAGAGGAAGAGCTCGACGTTATCAGGGCTGATGGGGAGATAGAGGGTCGGGTATGCAGAAGGGTCGGGGAGCGTGCACAGCTCGGTAGAGAGCGACTCGGACGCCCAAGACTCCGGGGCAGGAAAGTTGCCTTGGTCTTGCGCCTCAAGGCCCAGCTGGTCGGCCATCCCGCCGGGCGTTTGCAGACTGGCCAGTTGACAAAACTCCGTGGGCGAGCCGTCAAAGCTATTATTGTTTTGCCCATTGAGGAGCTCCGGAAGCACATGATAATCGCAAACTGCTTCACTCCCTCCGTGCCAGCTCTCCGGCATCTGCATCCCCCCAGCTAGGGGCATGTCCCCCTGGCACTGGTCTATGTAGCTCAAATGCGATGGAGGCAGTCCCCCGAAGACTGTGAAATCCACATTGGAGCACTCCGAGATATATTCTCCGAATGGCCCCACTTGTGCTTGCAGATCGAGAGATGGGAGGGAATCAAGATCTAAACTGGAGTTTTGCGAGAAAGAGTAATCGTGGAAATGATCCTGATGGGGCTGTAAATTCGACTGGTAGGTGGGCGGTGAGGATGAAAAGGTAGAAGACTTGCTATTGCCGTCATCTTCCGAGTTGGACCGACTCTGAGTCGAGGAGTGCGAGCCATAATACGCGTTAGAAGAGTACATCTCCGTCGGGGTAGCAACCATCTTCTTCTTGTATTCCTTCGACTTGGATGATAGTTTGCGTCCGGTGCTTGGCCGAGGCGGCTTGGCCATGTGATGATAGGGGGAACACTGGGACTTACTCCTCGCGTTGATCACGCGACCCACTAGCCTTTCCGGAGAATCATGAGTCAATGGTTGCATGACCTCATGTCCTACTGACGAACACTCTTCGTTGAAGCCGACCACGGGGAGACTCAGCGAGCGGGGCTGCTGGTTGGCATACATCGGCACACCGAGCGATTTCAGATAGCTGCTTCCGAAATTCATTCCAAGATGCACTGGAAGATAGTTTTCTCCGTAGATATCTGTAGGGGCGGCATCAAGCCCGGAGGAGGAGGTGAAGTTGGCTGGGCTTAGAATAGGCCTCAAGGGCGATGGACAGCCGCTCCCAGATGACAAGTGTGCTGGATGGGCACTAGTAACCGGAATGATGTAGTTGCTGGACTCATGGTTGGCGGCCGAGTGGACATCGAGGGAAGTTTTGTCTGGCAAGGGGATGCATGATCTGGCTCCTTCGACGGCTTTGAGGATCTTGACCATGCCAGAAGCCAAGAGCGGTTGGTAGGGGGAAGTGTTCTTGTAGTCATCGACACTAGTTCTTTTGCTGTCGATAGACATCTGGCGCACCTTATCATGGACGGGATAGTAGCCATCGACACCCTTGTTACTAAAGTATTCATCATCCTTCTGCGTGCGGGCGTGGCACCCGGGACAGACAGACACGAATCGGGAGACCACATCCTTCGGGATCCACGAAAAGTACCGCCGAACCGCCGCTGAGGTCTTGTCCCGACCGCCGTGACCGCACTCCGCATGCGCATAGACCAGGATGTCGTAGATTTGTTCTTTGACCGCGATGGGCCGGTTCTCGTGCATCAAGTAATGGCCATGCGGCTCAGAGTAAAGCTTGAAGGTCCGGCGGACCCACCAGCGAAACTGGGCTGTCTCCGTCTTCTTGTTACTATCATCAAAGCAGACCGCAAGAATACGGTCGTAAAGATTCTTGTCCTGAATTTTACGTATTATAGTTGAGTCAGATGACGAAACGAAGTAGCATTCTTTTTCCAAAGTTGGCAACTCACAATCAAAGCTTTCCCCCTTTTCTTTTCGCACATCTCACCAAGGTACTGTCCAACACACCAATCATGTTGGGCACGAGATGGAAAGCCATCGCGGCCATCGCCCGTCAGGTTAGGGAGTCTAGTGACTCCAATTTGAGTGGCGAAGTCGGAAGGCATGGAAGAACTGAAAGATAGAACTCCAAACAAAAAGGATATTTCTAATCAGACAAGATAGAAAGAGCTTAAGGAGTGATCCGATGGAATCCAGTCAATTCAATTGATGATGCTAAGCGAAAAAAAAAAAAAATAAAAATAAAAATGAGGACTACTGTAGCGCAGAAGTGATACCAATGAGACTGAGAATAGAATGGTATCCTAAGAAAATAACTCGAGGTAGATGTGTCCGGAAGCTTGCAGGAGAGTGTACGATGGGTGGAGAGGTGGGAGAGAGAGGGCAGAAGAATGCGGAGGAAGAGGGTGCTAGATAAAGCATAATCTGGGACTTGCGGCCCCAAATAACCTGTCCGGTAACAGTCAGGCTCAGAAGGCAATGGGCAGTCGTCTTGCTCAATTGAAAGACCGGTGAGGCCTGAAGGGCCAGTTCTTTTTTCTGGGCTTCACCACAAACTAGGTAGTACATAGACTGTGGTATTAAAGGCTGAAGTGAAGACCACTAGCGGCCTTTGTTGGTCCTGTCTGCCATCCCGCCCAAGCTTGTTTAAGGGCAGAAGAGGTGGAGTAGATGGACTGTCAGGTCAAGCCAGAGTGGTCCAAGAGACGAAGAAGCCAGACTTGAACCCTTTTTTTTTTTTTTTAAAAAAAAAAAAGGACTTTTGTTCTTTCGTCCCCCTCGTTGTTTAATTGCTGATTACTTCTCTCGCTCATTTCGGCATACAATCGCTACGGGACAGTGAATGGTCAGGCAGGGCATCGGTCTACGATCGGCAACGCGCATCATCACAACGTTTATTTATTCCTTGACCGAAGGGGTCAGCTGTTCATATAGCCTTGTACTCTGGATTACTGTGGCAGTCATGAATACCCCCGCATTTAAGTTTCTCTCATCCCTGATAGCACAACTATTTGGAATGCACGAGAAGTCTCGTTTTCCGTAGGACACAGATTTCCTTGATTCAAAATGTCTGTACAAATATGACTGACTGCCCAGCTCTCAACAGTTGTGCGGAGGACTCGTGCCAAGAGCTCATCCGTTTTGCTCACTGACTCCGCAGGGGCGTGTCATGTTCCACTGACACCACAACTTCTCAGAAAAGCTCGACAAAGAAACTCTAGGCTCTATGCGATATAATCCGCTCATATCTCTGCAAGCACAATGCGTCCTTAATGCTGTAAGGCTCTCACTGGATCTGCACCCAGTACTTATTTTCCTTTGCTAAACATGACTTCACATTGGCAAATTTATGAGATACGAGTTTATAGATTCCTATGGCTTCCCTCACCCAGGAGTGGTGTATCTCTTTTGTTGAGATAAAGATAGCCAAATAAATGTAGGATGACACTGTTGAACAATGTCAGAAGCCCCGCTGGGCTAAATACATACAGAAATTTGGTTTGAGGGTTATGAAGAAGGCAAGAAAGATTAATAATGAGCTCAAACACCCAGGGCACAAGGTCATAAAAGTGATTGATTCGCATTCGCAAGTTGCTTGGTTCTTGAGAGAGAGTAAGGTAGTATGCGCTATCTGTTGAATTTGTGGTCAATATCCTCTCAAAATCCCCTTTTGATGATGCTCATAGAGAAATGGTTGTTGACACAACTTTTCAAATTGAATTCTAGATTCTTTACAGAATTGAAAGTTACAATGGAAGAACATGATGAATTCTCATTCCATTTTGAAGAATAAAAAGGCAAAAATGCATCATATCTAGGGGCTTCAAAACATCCCTCTCAATCTTGGGAGAAAAAGTCACAGGATTAGCGGATATTTTTACAGCAACCCAATGTCATGCACTGCAATAAGCCCTAACTTGGTTGAATTTATCCTTGTTAGTCTGGGCTGCACTGGACCTAGTCAATATTGGTCAAGCCAAAGTGATATGATGTCATTCCAAAGTACTGTGTATTCATGCTTTGAATCAGTAGATTCAAACCCAAATTTGATTGGTTTCTTGATACATCCCAATTAAGCTGTATAGTATAATAGGTGGTTGGCACCTGTTTTGCAATGGCCAAATTTTAATTAAATTTCCTAGATCCTTTCAAAGCTCTATCTCAAAAAAGAGAAAACAGAAAGTAAAGGAAACCTGCATATAAGTGGTGAGTTATAGATGGGATTAAATGACTGGTTGTCACCTGGATGTGCACGTTCTTTTGCAGGCCAAATTTGTGAAATGCTGGAAAGCCGTTTTAGCTCTGCTTGATGTGTCTCTAGAGTGGTGGAAGGACAAAAGATTGGTTTTGTTATAACTTATTATATTTGTTAGACAGAAATCAACAAGGTCTAACAAGGCTAAAAAGTTATGTATCCTTTGTTATATATTGATTCTCTAACACTCTACGCAGACAAGGAGTGGAGTAGGATGGAGAGTCAGCCTCCTCTGGATAGAATCAACAGGGGGTCTTGGTAATCATAGAAAGGTCTTTTGAAGATCAAGTCCTGATTTTTTTAGGCTAATGGATCTTTAAGAGGAAACCTATGTTTTTTGTTTGATGTAGAAAAACCACAGAAATACAGGAGATAGAGATTAGAGAAGGAGAAAAAACAAGTAAGTAGCAGGGGAGTGGTTTAGAGAACCAATCCCTAGTTTTGGAATTTCAACTCTTCCCCTCTGTATATTCTATTTTTATTTGAATCATTAAAATTATAGTAATATACAAGAAGTCTGAGGTGTGTCATTGTATCTCAGTCTCTTTTTTCCTTTTCTCTTGATTTCTTTATCAACTAATAAAGAAGAATTAAGACCTCTTACTATTTGTGATTTCTTTGTTTTTCTTATTTGGCTTATCTATACCAAGCAATATTTATCTCATTGTGTCTTGTCTGTCTGTTATCAACTCAATTCCTCTCTGAGTTGTTTTCTATTCATTTTTTTCAAACCTCATCTTGACCAACTTGTATCTAGTCTAAATTAACTTGAAATCACTGCCATCCTCCTTCCTTTTCTTTTGCACTCTCAGAGCATCAGTTCAGAAATTCAACATTGAGGGCAGAAAGGAAAACAGAGGAAACAATTACTAGGAAGATGATGTACTGTTAGGATGTGACAACATGGGGGAGTGAGAAAACTTTCCAACACTGCCAAGGTGATTGTGTCAGATTCCCACATCTGGCATTATGTCAGATGAAAAAGTCTGATATTATATCAGAAGAAACTGGCATTGTATCTATCAGGACTGATATTTTATCTGACTAAACTGATATTATATCTATCATAACTGAGATTGTGTCTACCCAACCTACTTAACATCAACA
>LAVV01014827.1:19283-30776 GCA_001263375.1 Puccinia sorghi
TGTCTGATGTAATATCAGTTTTTTTCATCAGATTTAATGTCAGATGTGATAATCTGATACAATTATGTTGGTGTGCAAGAGTGAGGGACCTTGGTATTTTGGGCGATTGACTGAGTGGTTTTGGATGGTTCTGGCCTGAGGTGGAAAATTTCACTGATGTCCGTTTTCAGAACTCGGTGAGCTTCAACTGGACTATGATTCAATTTGGTGATCACAATTAGAATTCACTGCTCATGAGCCTTGAAAATATCAGGCATACAACACCATCACACTACACCTCATGTATTTTACATGGGTAGAAAAAGGTGAGAATTGCTTGCTAATATAAAAACTCTATGAAAGAGAAAATTAAATAATCATAATATTATATTTACAGTTGAAGCCTTTTGTAAAGTCTTGCTGTCCCTAAGCCTGACACTATTCATGATTTCCACTTACATTTCAGTGGGAGTAATTATGTAAAGTACAAAATTAACTACTAGCTTACTGATACAGCTACTTCACAGATATCCTACAAATTTATCATGATGTTATACTAACACTCATCTAGATGTTCTTTTAGTAATTTGATAATCAATTTTATTTCACAAAGCTGTTGTTGAATCAATCAAATCATGTGTAAAAGTCTAGTTTTTTTTGTGGGTTAAGACTACTTCCCCTCATTTGTCAACAATCATTTTTCTTTTAATGATGTCATGCAACTGCTTTTCAACCTTTGAAGGAGAGAATGATTTTTTGAATCATTTAAAGATGATAATACTTAACTCAATCTAGGTAGTACTACAAATAAAAAAACTGTTCTACTGGTAGTGTTAAAGTTTTAAATTTGAAAAGGTTAGAATTTTAAGGACAGATTGAAAATTATATCAGGAATCAGTCTGGGTGGTCAAGAAAAATTGAATAACTAATGTAATAAGAGAACATCATGTTCTATAAGCAAAGAATTAAGATCCCCCAGGTTTTTAGTATGACATCAAAACAAAATAGAATCAGAATATACAAGATACATAAAATAAAATTTATGAGAAAAGAAGAACTGTTTTTTACTGATCCAAGTTCCAACAACCCACTCATCAGATATATTGTTTTTGTGTCAGAAATCAAATTCCGGTTGCACCACTCATAAATCATCCAACCCATGCCATAATACAGCCATAAAATACCTAGGTGAGTCAGATTCACTAATACTACTTGTCCCTATAAGCAGAACTTAAGCCTTTAAGTGAATTAGCATTCGCTGTGAGTGACACGAGTGGGTTTGTGAAGTCAATTTTCAGTTTTTAAAAGAAAGATGACATTAAGTAACAAGGCTGAAGAGAGAGAGAGAAAAGAAATATTTTTTCTATTATCATTATTATTATTATTTATAGCTCTGAAAGTAAATACTACTACTCTAATCTGAGGACTGGAATCTGGAAATCTCAGAAAGTAAATGCTGTTAAACAAGAGGGCTGTAACAGCTATAATACCCAAGCCTCTTCTGGATAAACATGCACCAAGGGAGTCTGGTACAAGAAGTGGAGGACTTCCTGTCGCTTCTGCAGCCCCTGTAAAGCCAGATTTACAGCCTGTAAATCTAAAACCAAATTTACAAGACATTTTTTAAGCTTCAAATCATGCCTCATACCCAATCAGATGTCTACAAACATCCCGTCTGGGTCATATATTTTCACATCTCAACTCCTTCTGAAACCTCATCAGAAAATGCCTCCTGCCTGCAATTCCAAAAGAAATCTCAACAAACCTCCAGCACAATCCAGTCAACTCTCAACATCTGAAACAAACCCCTCTTCCACTCAACAAAAATCCCTGCCAAAAACTCAGAGACACCCCGGCTGTGCAAAAGGCTGTTAGGGCTATAGCGTAGCGGATTGTGCTGCCCGGATGCTGTCCAAAACTTTCTCCCCCGGGGTGCCCAAGAGTGGGGCCACGTACTCGACCAATAAAAAAAGTATGCAAATGTCACCAATTGGGCCATCCGTGACTTGGATCCTCTGCAGATCAAGTTCCGCGCGTTGGCCACCCATTTGAAGCCTGGTGATCCGGACTGCCCATTTTACATACGAGAGGCCAAAGCCACCCTGAAGGCAATGGACAGACGAGCACCTGTTATTGCTTGTAATGACACCAACAGCGGTGATGAATCGTAAGTAATGAATAAATTTTCTTATCCAACCGTCACTTTACTAACCTTTTTTTTCTTTGGAAATCAAGTGAAGGGGTTGGTGATGGTATCTGTTGATGGAATTTATAACAACCAAAGCGGCAATATTTCTGATGATCCCAACTCCTTTCATGTGGGCCATGTCAAAGGGGATGTCAATGTGAATTCTGAAGCAGAGGATAATAATGAGGATGTCATTCCTCTTCTTCAAAATGCTCCTGATTTGGCTACGGTCTCTCCTGACTGTGCCACACTCTCAATCCTGGCATCATTTTAGGCTTGGAATCAGCATGGAAACACTTCACCATCTTTTCCAATGCAGTCTTCTCAAGGCTCCAACAATGCCAAAAAAACAATGTTGTCTTTGATAGGCCTGGAACATTTCCAATCCTCACAATGTGGCTCCTTGGTCAGTCCTCAAAAAAAGAGATTTGGTGTTTGGGATTCTTTGGCCTTACCTGGTTCTAGCCTTGAGAAGCATCTGTCTGCATATTTCGATCCAACAACCCTCCAAAAAAGAGACATAGAGACTGGCATGACCCATTATTATGCCATTCAATTGCAAGAGGCCCATAAGACAATCCAAACTCTGCGCAATGAAACCATCCAGCTCCGCAAGGAAATCAGCCATCTCCGAATGGGGGACATTAGCCTATCAAATGAACTCCAAGAAAAAGTAATGGATCAAAAAGTGGAAATACAATCTCTCAAAAGCAAATTCAAGCTGCTCCGGATGCGACTCAAAATGTATGGGACAACTTCAATGGGATTTGCCTCACAGCCATTAATGAGACACGGTCATCCGCTTAACCCCTCCTCTGTGCCTTGACGAGGCCCAAATGCTAGCTCTTCTCACATGATGTCCCCAATGAAGATATTCTTGCGGAACACATTGATCCCTCTATGGAATAACATATTTTCCTAACTCAAGTTGTCTTGCTTTTGTAATTTTATTTTTTTACCAAAAAATACACAATCTTTATCTTTTTTTCCTTTGTTTTCTTTTCTTTTTCACATATGTATTCACTTCCTTAGTCCCTGCAAAACATTGCACAAATGGCTTATGATTACAAAAGGCAATACAAATCATTATATTACATCCATGCATGATAATACTGACTAATGCGGCATTCCCATTGTATGTCAGAAAATAGCATACAACAAAATTTGCGGGTGAGGATGCAAAAATCATTCTGAACTTCTTCATAGACTCTTTGAGTCTGATTAATCCTGACTGTTTGACATTGAAAATGGTGCATTCACACAGAAAGTTTGAGGATATTGGCTTGATACTGGTGATTGTTTGTGGGAAGCGGAAGTTTCAAACAAGAAAATGCACCTTGGAGGGAGAAAATTCCCCATTTGGCCTCTGTGGAGTCTTTATAGGCGAGGCAGTAGCTGTGGGTCTCAGCAGTAGCTGCTACTGCTGACATGGTGTATGCAGAAAGCTGAGGCGGACCAAAGTAAATAAAGGAAAGTATCTTCAGGGATTTTGTTTGGCCGAGCGGATTGATGTTTGCTTTTTGTCAGCCAGAATAAGAAAACTTCCGTTTGCGGCGGAGAGAGTGTGGGTAGGGGGGGGTTTAGTTTTGGGGGCTCAAGCGGGCATCAGAGGAGGATTGAGCGGACGTCAGTTTTTCCAGAGGGCGCTGCAGGGGGCAAGTGGGGCTGGCGGAGCGCCAGGGGGGTCTGGAGGTTGCGCAGCAGGGGGCCTGAGGGGCAAGGCAGACGCAGGGGCGGTCAAATCGGGGTAGTGCTACAGGGAGTGGAAATTGTCGGGGATTTGGAGGTGCGGGAACGGGGGGAGGGGCAGAGTTGTGAGGGAGTAGCAAGAGCTTTTGTATCTACCGTACTATCTACCACAAAAAAAAACAGGGAAAAATCGGGAGTCAAGTTTCAGAATCACCAAAAAAGGCAGAACATTCATAGTCTCTTTCTGGGTTGCAGTGTGCAAAGAGTGGTAACAAGGGAGTGTTTTATATTGGGGTTAAAGAAAGCTACTCACCCATCTAGAAGTTTTCCGCAGTGAAACCAAAGGGTACTCAACACACATTGGAGAATGACTCTCAGTTACCTTCTCAGTTGGTTTTTAAGTCGGGCATAGCTGACAGGCGATTGGGGAAGCCAATCAAATTTTTCTTCGGAGCTACGATTTGATAATCAAGACAGTCCGTGGCCCGGGGGAATGCTGTGTCACTGATGACCCTGTATCCAGGAGGGGTATCATGAATAAGTTTTGAATAAAGATCCTCAGCAACAGGCGAGTCACGCCAGGATGCACCACATGCAAGATTGTGCCATCTGGGGCAAAGTTCAAAATGTTACTACAATAATGGGAAAAATTCCACCCATTGTAGTATGCATCTTGCAACCTGTTAATATGGCACCTATCAACATTGTAAAAATATTAAAAATTTGAAATATGAGAAATGACGGACTCATCATCTTCAGCAAGATTAACTGGAATAAACTGAAGGAGACAAGATTGAGTGTGTTGGAGATTGTGAGTGCACACTGCCGGTGTGATTGAAAATATCTGCTGGAGACTAAAGCCAGGCATTGTTGAGCTCATCCAGTGGAGGATTAGAGCTAGACCTCCTGCGGCATCAAGATTGGCAATGAGGTTGAGGAGCACCGTGGGGGTTGACATCAGCTCAATCAATTGTGTGTGTATCCCAAATGTTGCTAAAAGATATCAGTAACATCTTGAAGGTAGGGACATCAATCCCCATTGTGGTCCCAGCAAATTGCAGGTGAAGCCAGGGGCTGGAAAATCTTGGATGGCCGGCTAAGTCCTGGTGGGTGAGGTATGTTTGAAGTGATCGGAGTGGAAATGGTGCCCCAAGTAAGCCTAAACCCAAAATTGCTGCAAGTGAATCTTCTTCTTCCTCCATGCGGCAATTGGCTTCTTGGTGAAACAGCAAGATGGTATCAATTGTCATTCTGGTACAATGGAAGATCAGTACAGTGAGAAATGAGAATAGGGAATGTTGACTGGTGACTTACTGGAATGGATATGGTTCGTTTGAATGTTTGATGGGGTTTGTGTAAATCTAGAGGCTCACAAGGGACGGGAATCAAGTTCTGTTTCCAAATTAACAGGGGCTGAAAATCTAGTTTTAGAACCTGTAAATCTGGCTTTACAGGGGCTGCAGAAGTGACAGGAAGTCCTCCAGTGAATGATGTCAAAAAATCCATGGTGATTTCTTGCAGGTAATCCAACGATCTTTAGATGGAAAGCTATGAATTTTTTTCAATTCATGAGGGGATTAAAGGAAAAAGGATTGAAATGGGTGAGCTGCGAGATGGTTCAAGCATCCATCAGAGAGTCAAGGTGACATACAGTTGCCGAGGCCTTAAGTTGGTATGGCTTGTCGATTGGGCAATAGGAATAGGGGGGGTTTTAGTTGGTAGGGGGTCTTGACCTGAGTCCAACACTACCGGGAACAGTGTGCATAAATGCATTTCCCCTCTACAAAAAAAAAAGGTGACATAAAGTCAAGTAATTAATGACAATGGTTGAGTGTGGGGGCATGGCTTGGCCATGAGGTGCTCTCTGGATTCCTGGGCTCTGTGCTGAGGGTGGGTGAACCATTCTCATCAAGTCTGCTTAGTTATACATATCAATGATGTGCAAAACACCCCCCCACACATACCAAGCTCACAACACCCACAAAGCCCCCAGAGTTCAGCCCACCTCCCCTTCTTTTTTATGTGGAGGGGAGAGTGAAAGGGAACAGGAAATATGGGGAGGTATGATATGTGTACGAGATGTGGGTAAGAACAAGTAAGTGTATTGCATGTATGTATGTGCACAACAGATACAAAAGCACAGCCACAAAAAACAAAAAGCCACACAAAATGTTATGCCAGTTTGTTTGTTTTTGTTGGCGCGGGGTGCGCACGCAAGAGAGAAAGAGGGAGGGTGAATAGAGCATTGAATGTGCAAGGAAAGGCGCGGCGTTATGTGGAGCAGTTGTGAACTTTTGGCCGGGGGAGACAGAGCAAGACACTGGGTGCAGAAGTGAGCACGTGTATCCAAGCAACAAGAGCAACGTTCTCAGCGGCCCCAAGCTAAACGACATTTCTCTTATGGTTTGTATGTGAAAAATAAAGGACTCACAAAAGAAGAGAGAGAGGGCATCACAGATCGAGGACGACTTCTTCCTCGAACTGGAAGGCGTCGACAGCTCTGTAGTAGCTGAGTCTCGCCTTCCTATCGGGCGGCGTGTGGGGCTAAGAAGGCAGAAATCAGAGAGAGAGAGAGTGTGTGTGTGTGAGTGATACAGGAGAGAGAGAGCAGGACGAGGAGGAGGGGGGGCGTACGATGGAGGGAGGATCCTGGTCTGGGGAAGCGCCCTTGTGTGTGGCAGCAGTAGTGCGGGGGCGGGGCTTGTTGGAGGGGCGACGCAGGACGTTGTCTTTCGGCTTGAGCACCGCCCCACCGGACGCGCTGCGACGTCGTCCCGGGAGCTCCTTGGGACGTCGAGGCTTCCGAGCAGCCAATGCCCTGGCGGCACTAGCGCCCTTGCGAACTGTCTTCCGGTCCCCGCTACTTGTCCCGCTTGTGTCACCGTCTTCCACTCTGGGGTTCTCGGTATCCTTCTTCTGCTGTATCAACACATGTGTGTGAGTCACGCGCACCCCTCCCCGGGGTCTAGATCAATAAGTACATACCGGAGGTGGCTTGGCGGGCGGAGGCATGCAAGAGGAGTTATTGCGGCGAAGAAGACGGGTGGGATGAGATACAGGAGGGTGCGCCGGGTTGCGGGTAGTAGCGGTAGAGAGGGTCTTGCTAGCGGCGAATTTTTTCCGGGTTTGTTTGGGGGGCTTCTTGCGTAGGTTGAGCAAGTCGGCGAGCGAAAGGTCGGAGGAGTGGTGTTGGTGTGTCTCTTTCGGTCCTTGTGGTTGTTGTATTTCTGGGGTGGGATTGTCCGCCGTCATGCCGCTCTCTGTCGTCCGCTCGCAAGGCCCCGCTCTCTGCTCCATAAAACCAAACGGATCTTTCCAGTGGTGTTCTACGGGTGCGGTCGTTTTTGCTGGAGGAACATGGGGAGCGTTGGGGAGCTTCTGAGAGGAGAGGCGGGGTTGGACCCTGTGTGATTGCTTGTTAGTGGGCGTATGATGGGAGGAAGCATCTTGGTTGGATTGTGAAGATTTGCTGCAAGGTGGAGGGAGGGAGGGATGTTGAGTGTCGTTTTCGGACAAGGGTTTGTCGAGGTATTCTAGGGTAGATTCCGAGTGGATCGTCTGAGCGGGCTCATGGGTTCCTGCTGGGTGTGTTGGACTTGGTGGTTCATTGGTGAGAGCTTGTTCCAGTTCTCCTGACAGTTGTGAGGTGCGAGTCGAGTCGATCCATCGCCGAACGGATTGTTGCTTGTCCTGACTGTGATGATGATGAAGAACCCTTCAATATTCAAGTGAGTGATATGAAAGGACGGACATACATCTCTGAGGGTGGTGGCCTCCATGAGCGTTCCTTGCTGATGGTCGGCACGATTACTTTGCAAATCGTTCTGGTCATTTTTAAGTGGTTCTTTTCATCAGATTTGCACAGCAAACGGTCAACAGGATCAGGGAAATCACTGCTTGCTCACTCTGCGGAACAAAACTATTGGTTCATAATTTCAAGAGACACGATTGGGTAAAAGCTTCTACAACAAGAGATAGCGAATGAATCACAAGAAGAAAGTTATAACAACAGAAACAAAACTTCATTTTTTTTTTTAGAAAGCGGGACTCATCAACGGGACTGAATTGAGGAAGGAAGATTTGTCATCTTTCTTAGCATCCTTCTCGTCATGTCCACAGCCACAGTCGTAGTTCTCCAACAGACTGGTACAGTTATACTCAGGTTTCCCCAGTCTTTCGTTCACCAAATTGTGCAGCGAGCACAGATGTAGCGAGGCCACGTTCCTGGAGGATGTCTATTATATTTTATCACAATTATATGTATGGGGTGAGGAAGAGCCCAATTGACGGTTAAGAGGTATAATGAAGTGGGACTAACTTGGGGAGGGTATCGTTTGAGCAGCTCTTGAAAATGCCTGGCACAATCCCCGCAGGGATATAATCTGTGTCATAGTAAAAGGTAGCTCATCAGCGAAGGCGACATGGATGACGAGATGGGAAAAGCAACAAACCTAGAGAAGAGGTAGATGAAAGCCTTCAAGGCTTCGCGTTCGTCGGCCGTAGGTTTTTCGGGAAATCTGTTGATGGGAAAGAGCAGGGCACGGGGATCAGCCAAAACAGGCCGCATCTCGAGGAAGGTATGTCTAGGTACTCACCGTGCCGTCATCGTGTGCATAAACTTAACCATCAAGAGAAAGATAATTAAGTCAGTCTGCGCTGGTTACAAGTCCTGTGACGTGTGATAGCGGGAAGGGAGATGCAAAGAGCAAGGTTTCAGGGACGAACCTTCCATGTAGCACGACCCAGTTCCGCCCTATCATAAAACAAAAACGACGAGAATGAGTAAGAAGTATCAGAGAGGTAAAAGAGAGATGAAAGGACTCACTTAGCGGTAGCGTTACCCATTTTAGGCATGATGGTCCCGCCTTTCAGGGTATCTTTGCTGGGGATAAGGTCACCTAGTTTGGGCAGTTGGGCGTCGTAGGATGAGTGGTGGTGATGATCATGGAGGAAGTGAGCCGGGGGAGAAGAGGGGTTGATGGCGTGCTGGGAATGGTGCCAGGTGTAATGGAAGAAGAGGAATATCGGCAGGGAGAGCAGCACCGAGAGCAGGACGACGGCCGGTACCAGTCGGTTGCTCCGGCTCTTCGAGAGTGGTGTCCCGTTCAGGAATTGGGGTAGTTTCTCGGACTTGGGTGACGACATGTTGATAGCGGTAGAGGTGGTGGTGATAGTGGTTTGTAGCTCCAAGTCCTCTGACTCTGCGAGCGAAAGAGCTTTATACAATTTACTGCCCAGCTCGCACCCCAACAACCTGCAACCAACTATTCAGCCCCAATCACATCAAGACTTGCCATGACAAATATCCAAACACATCACTCAGTGACTTTCATAAATCTATCTTCATCCCCATCCCTGTCAACGTGTTCATGGCTTATCCTTGTTGCTCTGTTCTCATCTTTCTCATTCAGTCTTCACCCACTGCCAACAAATCAAACTTCCCCCGCCGAAGGAGATAACTTAAAAACTCGCCATTTTTGGCGTGAGAGGTTTTTCAACCATGACTGGCAAATTTTTTTTTTTTTTGTGATAACTTCTGCACTTAGTAAGTACACATCCTATTGCGGAAGATTAAAAAAAAAAAATTGAAAACATCTGCTCTGTGCCTCCAACCTGTCCCAATTTGGTGGGGGGCACTTCCCTCTTCCTTCATCCAAAAATTACAATCGAAATCCACCCATGATGTGTTTCTTCGGGTCCCCTAATCTGTGCCAAATGCATACACCTCGGAGAAAACGAATAAAATAAACATGCATGTCATTTCTTTTTTCCAAAGGTGTAACAGGTGTGTCACATTGAGTCAGATCATCCATTTTTACAGGTGTGCCCAAATTTGTAGTTTATTTATTTTTCAATTGAGGCTTGCATACATGACAGCATGTCAAATATGACAAAAATCCACAATTAGAAACAAGTCAATTATTCAAAAACAAATTGCTTCATTAAGAGGTTATTGGCAAAGAAAAAAATAACATGTTTTAGAAAGGGTGGATTCTTGAAAACCCATTAATTACATGATGGTAGATTTGGTCATATTTGATACTCCCTAATATGATTGAATTGGAAAATTAACAAATCTGGGAGAATAGAACTAGGTCATGAAAGATGAGATCCCCATTTAACCTGAAATGAAGATTCTTTTTGTGAACAACTGTTACAAGATGGAGGAAGAGGAAAAAGAAACATTTGTATGTTGGCAGTGATGTTGCCTATTCATAGAGACCTCTACATACAAAATCTGAGTTTGTGAGGCAAAGATATGAGCAATGGAAAATGGGTATCTTCTATATACCTCTCATGCCAAAAATGGCAAGTTTTTCATATGTCCTGTCCTTAGGAAGGGGGCGCTTTGGAGTCTTTAAAGGTAAGGCAGAAGGTGCAAGGCTCAGCAGCTGAGGTGCTGATGTAAAGCTGAGGCAGTCCAAAAAAAAAAAAAGTATTTGCAGAGCGTTTGTTAGACTGAGCAGAATATTGCATTTGCTTTTGTTAGCAGCGGAGAATGTGAGGGCAGAAAGGCAATGGTGGAGAGTGATGACAGGGATAAAGTGGGTGGAAAGGCGGGTTTTGGGGGAGCAGGCATTAGAGGAGGGTTGGGCGGATGAAAGTTGCTGCAGAGGGCACTGAGGGGGCAATATGGACCAGGATTGGGAGTCTAAGGGGTTTGGGATGGCCTGAGTGGCAAGGCAGATGTAGGGGTGGTGCAGCAGAGAGTGAGAATCAATGGCGGCAAAGATTTGGGAAATTGGGGGTGCAGGAATCAATGCAGGAATCAATGAAATGTGGGGGAAAGTGAAGTTGTGGTTGGGGGAGCGGGAGCTGTTTCAGCTATCTATCTATTCATCTACAGAGACAGAGTGTGTCAGCCTGCCTGATGCCAAGGATAAATCCTTCTAGCTACAGGAGGCGCAAAATATGACAAAACTATAAGGAGATGACTCCTTGGGGACAGTTTTGTACGAGTGAAATGGGTGCTTTTGGGGTGGTATCCAATGATATTGGAATTAATAAAGAAGAATGGTAAAAAAAAATAATAAGATAAAAAATATCTTATTATTAATTTTTCAGAGGGGCCTGTTGGACAGGGGTGAATTGGATCCCTCTTAAAGGTTTCTTGCCACGAGTGCAGATGACTTAGATACCTTTGGAAAAAGAAAATGGGGCCAGTTGGACAGGGGTGGTTTTGATCCCAGTAGAATAGAAAATGTGGAGATTTCAGAGAAGTGTTATTTACTTACCAGTAAAGGGAGGGACTTATCCAAAGGCTACAAAATGTTGAAGGGTGTTTCAGGGGAGATTCAGACAAGTAGAAGTGAGGACTGTTGAGTTTCTGGCTGGTTGATAACAGGCTTAAATTGTATAAAGCTGGGGAATTAATTATGGGGCAAGGATGGCCTGCTTATATATTAACTCTGGTAAGCCTGGCTTGGCTGTGTTGTGGTGTATCAGCCAGGTTGGGCCAGGTATTACTAGTGCCTAGCCAGGTTTTCACCATTTATGGTCTAGGCTAAGCCTCTTAGCTTGTGGTTACGCCTGGTTGGGCTATTTGAAGGTATGTAGTAATTATGGTTGGTTGTAGTCTAGCTCATTCTGGTGTTGCTATGGCTCAAAGTAGTATTCCTGGTTACATGTTTCCAGGT
>LAVV01014904.1:21166-32603 GCA_001263375.1 Puccinia sorghi
TTTGTTGAATATTGTTATTTTTATTCTATACATATTTGTTAATTAATTTCTGTTTGTACTATGACTGCTTGACTCTGCATAGTAGCAAGCTGACATTGGGTCATGCCATGATCCTGGTGCATTGAAAATTTCACGTATGATTTTCCAACCCGGTGAAAATATGTTGATCTTGCTACAGTAATCTGTGCACATCCATCTGTCATAATGAGAATTCTGCATGCTGAAGAAAAAAAACTGCCCAAATCAGAAAAGTAATTGAAATATTCAATACTGAGAAAGCTTAATTTTTGTCTTCTGCCACATTCACAGCAGATTCAAACCATCTATAAATCCAAATCAATTGGAGAGAAGTGGGGATTTTTGTTTCAATCAATGAGCTGTAGTGTTGACACTCAGTTGGAGGCCAAGGAATCTGCAAAATTTGGAGGCTCTTAAAAACCAAAAGAAGACACTTGCAAGCATGTTGAAGGTCCCTCGGAAAACCCGTTGGAGTGATTCAGAAAATCAGTTGCAGGCTGCATCATTATGGTCGAGCTTAGCCAATAAAGCAATAGCACCAGTGCACCTGCTGTATCCCATTCGGATTAACATCTGATCTTGGAATTGTTGAGGAGATCCATGCAATTTCAAACAGAATCAAAAGTGTCTGGAAAGTGCGTACGTTTACTCCCATGGCGGTGAACGCACGGCTGTTTCTAACTTGGCGCAAATGAGTCCACGGACTGCTACATCAAGGATTGCCTGCCAGATCGTCTCGGGTAAGGTATGTCCTTAACGATTGAATTGGTACACGTTTATCAGGTACGCGAGGGCTGTGGTTGAAGCTGCCACATCACTTTGTTCCTCGTTTTCCCGACAGATTTCCACATCAGCTTGGGACATCACTGAGCTGGAGAGGGAAAATAGTCAGTGAGACCTGAGACTCCTGTAATTTAATTTTCTTGCAGTTGTTGTGGATTGACCCCATGACAAAGTAGCGGAGAGAGGCCTGAAGGTTCTGTGTATTTTTGGCATCACAGAGCAATGTGGAGGTGATTTTTACAAAGGGACTTTGGTTTTAGTCCTCCTAAATCTGGTTCTGCAGGGGCTGCAGAAGCGAAGGGGGCAGTGTTTATCATGCCCGGACAAGTTGAGGATTTCTTCCAGATATTGTGCTGGGCCCTGTGCTAGTCGATGGGTCTCATGGTTTGGGGAATTTCAAGCTTTCAAGTATTTATGGAATGAGAGAAAAGGGATGTGTAATGGTAAATGGGCAGTAGATGGGTCACTGCGTTGTTGTTCAGCGGCCGTTGCACTTTCTTCTCTTCAACCAACTCACAACGAAAACGAACGAACAACCGAACACAAAACAACTACCATGTCAGGCCAGAGTAACTTCTTAGATGTCAGTCATACTCACACATCTCAGTCTCAACAACAGACCAGCACCAGCTCACTTTCCATCTGGTTGATAACCCACAGAGAGCATGCGAAATCGTCCGACAAGCCATCGATGAAGACATCAAACAGAATTGGGAAGAAAGCCTGAAACTCTATAAGAATGCGCTCGATTACTTCCACATGGCTTACAAGTGTCTGTCCCCCACATCTTCTGCATCTTTATCACAACCAATCTTTCAACCATTGTCGCTTTTCTTCTCTGTCGCGTCTTTTTTTTTTCGCTCTTGTACCCAAATTGACTGATTGACTACCATGACCTCACGCAGACGAAAAAAACCCCAAGTTGAAAGATCTGATTCGTACTAAGATGGAGGAATATCTTGATAGAGCCGAGAAACTCAAAACACACGTCCAGGTAAACAACCATCCAGCATGGCCGCACGACTCAAATTCAAGAAACCTTACGTGTCTCCGCTCTCATTTAATGTCAAGACTCCAGATGATAAACGAGGTCGTCAAGCTGTAGGCGCCAACGGAAAAGGTACTAACGGCGAAGGGGGCTCCGGGTGCGCTCCAGCTCTTCAGAAAAAAAAATCTATAGCCCAATCAACTAATTATTGTGGCTTTTCTGCATCGGATAGAGCCAACGCAGATGGAGATGATGCGGACACGAAAAAGCTACGGGGTGCACTCTCGAGTAAGTTTGATGATGGATATATTTATATTCGGCGACAAGAGGTCTGATGTTGTAAACTTTTCACAGGTGCGATATTAGCCGAGACCCCGAACGTCAGCTGGGACGATGTAGCAGGTTTGGAGGGCGCGAAAGAGTCTCTTAAAGAAGCGGTGATCTTGCCGATCAAGTTCCCCCACCTGTTCACCGGTAAACGCACCCCGTGGAGGGGGATTCTGATGTATGGTCCGCCCGGAACAGGGAAGAGTTATCTGGCTAAGGCCGTCGCTACAGAAGCAAAGAGCACTTTCTTCTCAGTTAGCAGCAGCGATCTTGTCAGCAAATGGATGGGCGAAAGTGAGCGGTGCGCATTTATTTCTTACCCGTCAAAACTTCCTCAATCCACATATGAACTATCAGTTGAAACAGTCGCATTTTTTTGATACTCGCTAATTAGATTGGTCAAGCAGCTATTTGCAATGGCTCGAGAAAACAAGCCAGCAATTATTTTCATTGATGAGGTAGATTCGTTGTGTGGGACGAGAGGAGAAGGCGAATCTGAGGCAGCCCGGAGGATCAAGACGGAATTCCTGGTCCAGATGAATGGGGTTGGAAATGACGCGGAGGGTGTGTTGGTACTTGGGGCTACGAATGTCAGTCCTTTTTCCCTTGAGGCCTGTCTGTCTCAAGGTGTCTCCCTGGCACCGACTCATCCCCTTGGAGCTATTCTTGAAACGGTTTGCCGGTGATGAAATAGATCCCGTGGCAATTAGATATAGCCATCCAGCGACGATTTGAGAAACGGATATTTATACCGCTACCGGATCCTGAAGCCAGGAAGCGAATGTTTGAGCTGAATGTCGGCACCACTCCCTGCACATTAACACAACAAGACTATCGTGAACTGGCATCACAATCTGAAGGGTGAGCAGGTATTTCTCTTTTCCACATTCTACTCGTTGTAGCAATTCCACTCATATGATGTTTTTTTGTAGATATTCTGGATCAGATATCGCCGTGGTCGTCAGAGATGCACTCATGCAGCCTGTCCGGAAGGTACTGAGTGCTACACATTTCAGACCGGTCAGTGCAGAAGTATCGGGCCTTATCCAAATATCTTTTTCTCATCCAAATGACTCAATGGTATTATGTGTGTGTGAACCATTGCAGGTGATGGTACCGAGCGCAACAGATGCGAGTATTTCGGAGAGGAAGTTGACGCCATGTTCGCCGGGGGACCCGTTAGCAATTGAGAAGAGCTGGAACGAGGTGGAGGCGACGGAGCTGCTAGAGCCGCCGCTGACCCTGCCTGACTTCCTGCGAGCCCTCCGAAACACATCGCCTACCGTCAGGGAAGAGGACGTCAAGCGTCACCTCCAGTTCACGAACGAATCCGGCGCCGATGGCGCTTGATCCGGGTCTTCCTCCCTCCTTTTTGTATCTTTATCTCCTCCCCCCCTTTTTTTTTCAATCAACCTCGCCTTCCAGTTTTTTCTCTTTTGTATTGTTATCTTATATATATACGAATCCCTCATCTATCTACGATGCTTGTTTGGCCCATCATTCCGTGCCTTTGGAGTGGTTCTCTTTATTTTTTGCAATCCTTATCTTCCGCCATTATTCTTGCTCTGAGAAGGCTTTCCTATTCTTCTTCTTTTCGTCAGGGTGTGTTTCGAGTGCTACTATCTCATAGCACACAAGATTTATCACTCCTCAACAAAAAGGGGGTGTTTCTTGTTCTTCTCTTCATTCATTGGTACGAGAGGACGGCCAAGGTCAACCGTCGTCTTCATTGCTTGAATCGCGGTTTGCGCACACCACTGAATTCGGTTGCCTTCTTCCATCACCTCACGTCGCACCCTTTGCCGACGGAACGCTTCGCTACTTCTCATGTATGTATCTTCATGTACCACCACCAAATGTAGACTAATACAATTAAGGTATTCAAAAATAAAATCTTAACGGCCTTTCACATATAATTTTCTCGCAGGGATGTCACAATACATAGAACTTTGATGACAATCCCCTGCCAAAATAAATAAACTATGCTGCTATGTAGGATTGTGGTCCAAATTCCGAATACCACAAATGGCAGTATAATTGGAATTATAGCAACTATGATGTTCAAAACTGTATGTCCTGTAATCTTGCATAAAACCATAAATGAATATCATCAAAAATATTAGGGGCTTGGAGGAAGAACTCCCAAGAATTGGAGGTCTGACTCCCAGACCTCCATTTTGGGAGTTGCTTCTCCAAAAACAACCGCGTCCGGCTCCCATTTGGGAGTTAGAACCCATGAAAAAAAAATCAAAAAATATTAACGCCATGGCAGTCGGAACTCCAATTCCGCATTGACCCACAGGAGTCAAAAGGATAATTCCACTTGTTTTTATTTTATTTTTCTCTCAAAAAATAATTGAAATATTTGTTTTTATTCTCAATAATTGTCTTCAGGAACATTCAGAATGATGTTCAGAGCACCATTTCAACTGGTGGCAAACTTCACATGAAAATGAAATGGCTTATTTGACAAATAAAGATATGAGACTTCCTGTTCACTTCTGAACTGCTGAGGCCACCAATACTTTAGAATGTGATTGAGGGGGCATAATCTCTGTTTAAAAACTTGCAGGCCCTAGGTGGCACTCATTAGAAAGTTATGTGTACTACAGATTTGGGAAAGTAGGAATTTGGCCCAAAGTATGAGTACACATCTATCATTGAATTTTTACATTTGCTAAGGCGGCCAATCTTGTAGCATGTAATTAATGAGTCATATCCATTTTTTAATAGCTTTCAGGCCCTTGGAGGCACTCATTAGAATGTTATGTGTGCCATGGACCTTGGCAAAGTAGGAATTCGGCCCAAAATACATGTACAACCTCTATAATTGAATTTGTACATTTTCTGAGGCCCCTTTTTTAAGAAATTTAATTAAGGATCCATAATCACTTCTTACAAATTCCTAAGCCCTAGGGGGCACTCATTCAGAGGTTATGTACCACACAATTGGCAAAGTAGAAAATTGTTGAGCTGATACCTGTTGTGTGTTGGTTGTAAGTTGTGCACAAGTTTAGCCTGATTTTGCACCAGGGGACCATTCACAGACTTCCACCCAGGGAAGTGCCATAATTCATGTTTTTTGAAGAACCTTTCAGCATGTATTCTGAAGCTTTACATTATGGAAAGGTAAAAGAAACATGAAATATATATGAATCATTTTTGAATTCATCTGTATATTGTTAATCATAAGTTAATAAGAAATCAATCGGAACTATTGATCAAGCTGAATTGTATTCCAATCAATCCAAAACTAGTTGAAAAATAAAATGGGAAGATCAGGTCAAATTTTTGAAATGATGAGAGAGATTATATTGATTCTTTTCTTGAGAAACTATGGAAACTAGATATTTTAATAAAAAAAAACATCAAAAGAGGTTTTTATCCAAATTCTTTGTGTATTAATCAAAAAAGGTTTTCCTGTGTGCAATAAAATTTTGAGGATTTAATTTCCAAATCTAAAAATAATTGATAAGCTACACAACAATTTATGGGTTATCATTAAAAAAAGTTTGATTTCAGCTGATACATGCCCCAAAACAACTATGTTTTTGGTAATCCACAAAATAAATTTCTGATTTTCGAGCCATACAAGTGGTCCTTCTTCTTTTTAAACATGTTTAAGCCAATCAGAATTTGAACCAGTGGCTGCAACATTTCAAAAAAAGAAAAAGAAAAAAACTTTCAAGTATCATTTTTCTCACAAAACATAAAAACTCTGATGATTCAATTTTTGGTAGTCTCTTTCAACCTTAGTTCTCAAAGGTATCACAATCACATCAAGTAATCCTTTCGAAAAAAATAATTCAACTTCGACAGCATGATTGGAAAATTACACCAAATAGTCATCAGCTGGGTTGAATGAAAAAATAGAAAATTGGTTCCAATTAAGGGATAAAATTTCTGTGGGAAACTGAAAAACCTATGAATTTCAGAGATAGAACCAGAACCAGACTGAGAAGGAGACAAGTCAGAAAAAAGAAATAGAAGAAGGTTAGAGAATAGAATGATGAGACAAGAAGCATGGGAAAAAAATTAGCATCAAAGTATGATAGATATGAAAATGATTAAAACTGAGAAAAGCAGGAAAGGAGAGAGTGAAAGGGAACAGGAATATGAGAAAGAAAGAGGATTAGTTTGATGGATTGTTGAGTTGTTGACTGTTGTATTCTCACTAATGGGAAAGGAGATGCTGTGCAGAGTTGAGTTATTGAACAGATTCAAAGGAGTCAAGTCTGAGAGTTGAGTGTTATTGAGAAGCTGAGTCGACGGAGGCAAGTCAGAGGTTGAGTAGGAAAGGTGTTGAGATTGTTTGAGAATGGGAAAGTTGTAGTTGATGATCAGAAGGAAGAGATGTTCAGTTAAAACATGAGACTCAGAAAAAAGGGAAGATGGCCAAGTGATCTAGAACACAGGGATGAATGTCTAGATGGTTTCACATATGTGTCACAGCATTGAGTTCCAACAGAAACTAAAATAAATATTAGCATACATCTAAATAATACTAATTACCTAAACCACCAAGGAGTGTCTAGGTCGCATGAAAGATTATTGCTCAATAAAATATCTATCACAGCAAAGAAAAACTCCTGTCTTTAACATGAGCCATATTTTCATTTTTTATTGTTTTTTCTTGTTTCCCTTTTTTGATTTTTTTTTCTTTCATCCTAATTTTTCTGCTATCCTGAAAATTTGTGTTGAAGTTGATCATGAGAACCATCACTCATCTTGTTTGTATAGTGTGACCTAAAATGCCATCTTTCTGAATCCCATGGATACAATTGGGATTTATGAGCTCCAGATCTCAGCTGAACCTAATTGCACCCAGTTGACCACATTTGACCTCAGGCAAGTCAGACTCCTAGTCCTCCTATATAGGATATGATTTGAGACCTTTATGATGACCATAAACAATGATCTTACAATTTCATACATAATTTTTTCTTCTCCTCTCTCTCCAACTATTCTCTAACCAATGTTCATCTAGAGGCTAGTACTGTGGGGCAAGCATCATTTGCACTTGTACAGCCTCCAGATTGAGAATCTTACTTTTTTTTTGATAGATTTGAGGGTGGGTTGCTGGGGGGCAATCATCATTTGCACCCAGCCCCTCCCTCCTTTCAATAACAATCATTTTAATTTAATTTTATCTGATATTCTTTTTGAAGTTTTCTGATCTGCTCTAGCTAGAGGTTTTGAATTGTTTTAGAAGCTAAGCATTTTGGATGAATCTATGAGAAGCATTTATCATTCAGTTGATCATATTCTTCAATATTCCAATCAATGTCCACCAAAATGTACACACTTACATTACAGGACATGTATCAACACCTGTCAGAATAACTGCTGTCCCCCAAATCTTTTCATGATTTTTAAAGAGATCATCCCTCACACAGCCTGGTACAATAACTGTGTCATGTGCGCATTGTTTTTTATAGTCCAATCATTGTACACCCAAATGTACTCACCTAAATTCATCAATTCCTGCGGTGATGTTGTAAAATACATTTAATTAATTGTAATTACAGATTATTTTGATACAAATCTCTTCATTTATGAAGGCATGTGCTAATAAATGGTGTTGGAATTTCAACTCTTCCCCTCAGTGTTTGTTGGATTTTCACTTTTTTCTGATTTCTTATTTCTCTCATGTCACTCAAATGTCCCTTCTTCTCAACATGTTTTTCTTTATTCATATTGATCAACAAACATGCCCACAAGTTGACCACCATGTAACTAGTCTATTCATTCTGGACTAGTTTCCTTGAATAAAAAATCATCAGTCCTTACCATATTGATCCTGGTGTTGGCACTAAGCCCCAACATCCAGAACTCCCTGCAGTGGCACTTGAGCCCCATTTATCAAGCTTTCTGGTACTTTTCAGACTTTTTCTGCTCTTATAAAATTTATAAATCCACCTTCACCCCGCTTAAAATTCAACAGATATGCCAAATGTGGCTCCACCAAGAGATTGCTACAATAATTAACTGAAAACTACCTTATTAGTTTATTTTTTTTAATTGCTTTTCTTATTGAAATGAATCCTCTGGCTGTCAACCAGAGAGTTAATATCACCATACCTGATATTCCCCAATTAGTTACAATATCCATAAACCCCTCACCCTCATTCTTAACTGCCTTATCCTGCTAATTAACAATGAAATAACTCACTAATTCTAGTTCTGTTTAGTTTGGCTTATTTTTTATTCTGTTCCTGAAAGGTATTATCAGGTTTTTCAAGTTCTTTCTTACCCTTGGATGTTTTATCATTTTATCTTATCTTTATTCCAAGTTATTGCATTTTAAATGTAACCTTAAAATTAGAATAACTTAACCTCAAGATTATGCGCTTGGAATATGTATTTAATCATCTGGAAGCATCTATATGTTATGATTTATAATTCTAGCAGCTCCCAATATTATCAATATGTACTATAGCCTCCGGAAGAAAATAGAACAAGCCTTTGGATATTACCACTAAATAGACAAAAGTATAAATTGACTCTATAGAATATACTTATTTATATACTTATGGAATATTCCAGAATATTATACCATAGCTCTGATCCAATGAAGTAGGGACTCATCCCTTGCAGTGTTATTACCCATTGAGTTCCCTGAATGATCTCTGAGTGTACCACAGGCCTCACAGAGAATCCCATGAGCACTTCAGAGTTCCCCTTTAAAGATATTTAAACCCCTTTGGCTCACCT
This sequence comes from Puccinia sorghi, assembly GCA_001263375.1. Lineage (NCBI taxonomy): Eukaryota > Fungi > Basidiomycota > Pucciniomycetes > Pucciniales > Pucciniaceae > Puccinia > Puccinia sorghi. The sequence goes on from LAVV01014904.1 coordinate 29,997, forward strand.
CCTCAACTCAAAACTCTCGCTAATACTTTCTTGCCCTCCTCTCTCAAGAAAAATCTGATCAATTTCCTTTCTCAAGTTCTCATTCCTTCCACTTCAGTTCACTTTATATTCTGTGATGTTTTTTTTGAGGGGTTCTGTCAGCCTGCCTGGTGCCAAGGATACTTCCTTCTAGCTACAGGAGGAGAAAAATGGACACAGAACTTATGGAGAGGACTCCCGTAGACAGTTCTAGACGTATGAAAATGGTCTGATGGGGAATATCCTAAGCATATTTAATTTAAGAAAGAAATGGACAAAAAGTAATAAGATAAAAAATATCTTATTATTAATTCTCAGAGGGTCCTGCAAGCAGGAGTTGTTTAGATCCCTCTCAAAACTATCTTGCTACAATTGCAGGGGACTTTGGGTACCTTTGGAAAATAACTGGGGCCTGTGGGGACAGGGTTTGTTTGGATCCCAGTAGGAGAGGAAATGTGGAGATATCAGAGAAGTTTTATTTACTTACTAGTAAAGGAACTTCTCCAAAAGCTCCAAGAGGTTGAAGGGTGTTTCAGGGGAAATTCAGAAGAGTAGGAATGAGTCCTGATGAGGTTCTTTTGTGTTGGTAACAGGTGGAACTGGGCAGGACTGATTTCTATGTTAAAATGGTATGAAGCTCTCTGGGGATAATTATGAGGGGAAGAGAGGCTGCTTAAAATATGAATTCAGGGATCTCTTGGGCAGCTCAACTTCGTCTAGAATCAGCTTTTTTTTCCTGGGTAGCCTGGATTAGGCCTAGTTGTCTTGTACAAGCCAGGTTGGTATGGTATTTCCAGTAGCCAGGATTTTTCTTCTTATGTACTGACCCAAACATGTAACACCCTTAACTGGGCTTAGTCTATCCTGTTGTGGATGGTTACAACCTCTCCAGTTGTCACTAGGCCTACAAAATGGGCTAGGTAACCTGCATGTAATGCAGGGCTGAAACTTGCTGTTATGTTTNAGTCCTTACCATATTGATCCTGGTGTTGGCACTTAAGCCCCAACATCCAGAACTCCCTGCAGTGGCACTTGAGCCCCACTGATTGAGCTTTCCGGTAATTTTCAGACTTTTTCTGCTCTTATAAAATTTATAAATCCACCTTCACCTCGCCAAAAACTCAACAATGTTTAATTTGGTGAAGATCTAATATTCACCCTCTAAGCTGGAAGACCATTCATATTTTTGGCACCCAAAAAGCTTAGTTATTCATGATTGATTGGAAATTGGTTGTAATTGCTACTTAGGAGATTGTGTTTGACCATATTCCAGCAGGAATTATGAGATCTCCAATCATTCCAGTTGCAAATTACACAGGATATATGAACAGATGTGTTGGAGACAGCTTGAAAAGGTCCTCTTTGAATGAATGCTGCCCAATAGGATTGATAAAAGGGTGGAGTAGGGAAGTATAATGGTATAATAATCTGTACAACTGAGGATTAAAACAGGTGTTGAGGAATTAGTGTTGTGAAGTTTTCAAGAATCACCAGGGGTGAGGAAGTGAAATTTGGAACTGTGTTTTATTTAGCATGTTTTTGAGGGCATTCAAAACTACTCATAATATTATTGTATAATTAAACTTACAGAAGTAGGTAAAGTCCTTTCCTCCAGAATTATGTTAGTCCAGTCATATTTCTGGAATGCAAAAGTTTGCTTGCTTACTTGTCTTCTAGAAACCAAAAAATCGATTTTTGCATTATTTGTAAAACCCTATCATCTCCTAAAATTATCTGTTCTACTAGAGTGATCTGATGCACTCCTCATTCAATTCTTTTTCATAAAAATTTGGTTATATAAAGTTGGGTCGATAACAACTCATTCTGTTTAACCTCCAACAATACAACATGTTCAAGTTTTATACTTTAGGCTCAGCCAAGTGCACTTGGTCAATATTTAGCCTTACTTGGGCGAGTGCCCAGATGCACTTGATTCACAATATCTCTTTCCTAGAAACAAAAGGTGTCAGTCCACCCTCTGGATCCTCTGGTTTTTTTTGTTGTTGCCTCCTCCATCTTCACTATCATCCCAAGCTTCATTTTCCAGCCCTTGGTTTCAATCTTGACCCACACTTTCTCAACCACCATCAAATGGGCTGGGAACAAGGATCAACATTCCAATCATCAGCTGGTAAGTTTCTATTTTGAAATTTTTCCTTTCTTTAGATTGATGGATTAGATTTAATCTTGTAGGGCAACTGGATGATCTCTTCTAAACATGATTCCTAGTCACATGATTTACCAAGTGACTAAATTGGCAAACAATTTGTCAGCTATGTGTATGAAACTTGGGGTATCCAATGGATGTGCCAAGTACTATCACTGTGCTGAAAGTTAATTAAAGCAGAAATTACTCTCTGCTACCTGGTATAATTATATACTAGTTAAACTCTGGTCCCCTTATGGCCTCAATTACAGAAGGCTCAAGGTAGGATAAAACTTCTTTAAAGTCCTCTTACTTGATATACAAGTGAAGAAGATAGAAGTGACAGCTGAGCTGTTCTTATATGAATAGAGTAGTTGGCAAGCACTTGAACTGATTGGCTACTTGTCAGAGGTGGTAGTCTTGCAGCAACTACTTTTAAGGAA
>LAVV01014938.1:13844-30935 GCA_001263375.1 Puccinia sorghi
TGAAACCAAAGGGTACTCAACACACATTGGAGAAGGACACTCAGTTACCTACTGAGACGGTTTATCTTTCCACAGCACCCAGTGCAGATGATCTCAATTGGCACAAGATTCTGCCCGGATCTCATCAGACCCATCAGATCACATTTGACCTCCAGACAGACCAAAATATCAGTCCTGCTATACCATATGAGAAACAAAACCTTGAGTATTAACATCAACCTTAAATAACTTTTTTTCAACACATCAATAGTTCACTTGTTTACTGCTTCCTTTCATCAACTTTGATTCATAAGACTCTTTCATCAATCATCATTCAATTGTTCTAGTTGATGACTTGGTTAGCATGCATAGCGCAGTGCAGCATAGCATGTGTAGTGCAGCCAAGTATAGAATAGCTCCAAATGAGCTATGCTATGCTGGTTGTTAGCTGGGAAAAAGTTATGCTACAAATTCTTCAAGATTTTGCTAGTGGAAGAAAAGCTATGCTAACTGGTAGAGTAGCAGAAAAGTTTTCCAACTAACATTACAGAATAATTTGAACGCTACACTAACTGTTAGTGAAGTGGAATAATAATGCTACACAAATTTGGAAGAGAAAAAAAAACTGCTATACTAATGGTCATTGGCCATGTAATGTAGTGGCCCACTGTTGATGTCTGCAGGTTGGGGGTACCACCCCCAACTGCATGCCAAAGTTTGCCTGCCCCGAAACCATGCACTTTCTTACAAAAGGGGGGGGGGGGGGGGGGGGGGGGGGGTAGCACGCACCCATCTGCACCTTATTTTGGACAGGCTTTTGGGTCCTGAGTACCTGGCTGAGCAGAACTGGAGGTTGTTTTTCCAAGGGTACCTGTGTCCTTGTGGAAAAGTATGTCATCACACAAAAAAAAGCTCCATTTAACCTTTAATCAGCGCTTTGGAGCACTTGCCTGGGCACACCTTCATTGTGCCAGCCAAAAGCAAGCACCTTTGGGAGGCCATCAAGGAGCCCGTCAGCGCTTACTTTTTCAAAAGTGGTACTGACAACCCTAATTACATGTCTTTGTGTCTGAAAAAGGATGAAAGGATAAGATTGGGCAACAGTGTGACTCTGAGGTTAACAAAGAGGCTGAGGCGCATTAAGGGGTTTTTTTAACCGGGAGTTTGGGGAGGATGCTGGGGGAAGGACAATTGGATCTTGCCTACATCCTACCAATCCGCTAGCACACAGTTGTGGATGCAATTTCTGTTGAATTAATAGCCAAAACTCTCTTTTTCTTCTGCTCCTGTTATTCCCTTGTGTTTCCTTTCCTGTCACCTGTGTTCCTTGTTCTCATTGTCATTTATCTCCTTTGTTGCTTTTTCATCATTCTCTCAACCTCTCTTAAACTCTCTCTACAATCTCAAATCCATCACTCAATCTCTTTCCATCACACCCGCTCCACAACCTCAATATCTCATCTCTCCTCAAACCACCATCTTCTCAAATCTCCATCCTCTTCTGAGACCTGGCCTTGTCACCTCCTTTTTGATCAACCAATCCAACTAATCCTCTCTTCATTCTCAGTCCTCTTCCACTTGTTTCTTGTCTTCTTCCAGTCTCACTTCAGCTCATATCTTTATTCCAGCCATTCCATGATAACCGTTGTTCATTTGAATTTTTCTCTTTCCCGATATTTCATTCATCTGATCTTTTGTTTTAGTGTGGTGGCCCTTTTGTCTGCGTAATCAAATCAATCAAGCTTCAAATTCTTAAATTTCCCGCCCTACATCGACCCCGAGAACTCGCGTTGACAGCCTTGCAAGAAGTACTTGAACCCAATAGAGGGGGACACGCGAAAAAAATATGTATGACGCAGCTTCGCGCTTCAACCATGCCAGGCGCGGCGGGCACTGTGTCTGTTCTTGCACCCAACACTTGCCTTGCACAACTTTGCTGGGCACATCCACTTTTCCCCCATCCTTCAAGGCCTGGCTTTCCGGGCCTATGTCTCATTTTGTTTCTTTTTCTTGGCTTTCCGCAAGTAAGAATCATGTTGCATTGGAGTCTGCCCGCTTCATCACATCCGGATAAGCCTTCTCTTCTTTGGCGCGGATAGGGCCCGTTATGGGCAGGTTAGAATTCAACAAACAACAACAGATGGGCTACACTTCAATGATATATAAAGAAAAAAGATGGAATCACATCATAGGTGATAGTAAGATAAAAAGGTACGAACAACTATAGGATCGTAACATCAGACGGCGGCGCAGGTCGGCGAAGACGGCGGAGCAGTGAGGCAAGGGGGGGACGTATGCGCGGCGTGCACGAAGGGAGGTGGAAAAACAAATAGAGGTTCGCAGCTTGATGGGCGCGGCGAGCTGCATCAGAAAGAGAGAGACGGAAGTCGGGAGGGGGGTATATGGTATTACTTGGTACAGAAAAAGTGACGCTCTCTACACGCTCAACGAATGCTTGTCAAATCAGTCCAAAAATCACTCTCATATATTGTATTATTATTCTGCTAATTATCACTAATATTATAACTCTTTTTTTGTTTTGGGGGGGGGGAAAGCTTTTTTTTTTTAATGTGTGCTACCAGGGGCTAAGTTGCGTGACGTCGAGGAGCGCGCCTGCTCGGCTGGTGGTCTGCGCTACGCAAGGACCGCGAGATCGACGTGGATCTAAGCGCGACAAGAAGTGAAAGAAAAGGTTAGAATGGAGAATTAAGCGACAAAAAAGGGGGAGGAAGAGAAAAAAGCAATACGTTTGATAGTTCTAGTTTAATCTCGAGATAGATTGTTCGACGGAGGTCATGAGTTCGGCGTACCAATCGGAGCCGGCCATGAGGTTGCCATCAACGGGGTCGTCCAGGAGATGAGGGTCGCCGAGGGGCCGGAAGAGTATCGAGAGCGGCCTAGGGAGCTTGGCGGGTTGGAGGCGAACGGAGCCGGGCGAAGAGGGCGTCGTCGAGGGAGTGGGTTCGACGTGCAGAAGCAGCGGCTCTGTTGCTGCTGATGCGTCTTGCGTGCGCGTAGATGCACTCGGTGAGGTGCTGGTCAAAGGTGCATCGGTCGATGCCGGCGGTGGGGGTGTAGAAGATGCGCGTTCTCTGAAACCTTGTTGCGGAGACGCGTCTAGCGACGGCGTGGGTTCCATACCCAGCGCGTCGCTCGGAGATGGTAGTGGCATCTGGAGAAGCGGAGAGGGTATGATGCATGCGAGCTGTTGGAGAGGAGTCGCGGTCGGGGGAGGTAATGTGAATTTAGCTACGGAGACTGGCGGCGAGGCTCGATGACTAGTGGTGGGAGCAGTGGTAGGGGATTGGTCTTGAGGACAGCCCATGAGAGTCAAGGTGATATCTTCCTCGATGACGCCAACCCAATCGTTCCTAGCTGGTCGACGATGACTATTCGAGACACTCTTCTGATCGGTGGTGCCAGAGGTGATCACCGAGGACCGCTCGTCAGAGCCGGAGGAGGCTAATGCTGGAGGACCCTGTGATGGCGAGGGCTCCAAGATGGCGCGTCCGGTGGTCCAGCTTTGTCGAAGCTGGCTGGTGTTGGAAGTGAGATTGGAGCTGGCCATGGAGCTGCGACGGGTACTAGTTCGCCCATCCAGCCTGACGTTTTCGTCTCCAGATAACATCAGCGAGTTCCGTCGACTTTGGTGGGAGAGGGACAGAGGACGTGTGAGGGGATGCCGGTACAGGCTACCGCGGTTAGGCGGGAAGGAATGATTGTGGCTGCGCTGCGAACAATACGAGCCGTCGAAGGAAGAAGGCTTAATATTTGCATTATTATTATTAGCAGCAGCCGTCTGGCTTATCGCCGACTTAGGGCGGACGGTGCATGCGGAACGGTTCAATGATGTTGTGACGGCGACCGCTGTTGGAGGTTGCTGGGTTTTCAGGCTCGGGTTGGGGTTGGGGATGGAGTCCTTGGAGGCGCGTTGCTGGATGTTGAAGGAGCGCCGCTTGCTCTCTTGGGAAGGCGGACAGCCGGAGGAGAGTCGACTATTGCTGCATGACATGGTGCGTGCGTGGGAGTGGCTAGTACGAACTGTGGCCCTGCGATGTAAGAGGGAGGCGTGGACGGAGGCCTCCCAAGGATCTTGGGCGGAGACGAAACTGCTGAGTTCCGAGTTGTGGAGTTTCATGGGGTAGGATATCTTGGGCCTGGACGAATTGAGCGAATCTTGGGAGCCGAGGTTCTTTTGCGAGCGCGAACGCTGCGAAGAAAAGCTCGAGGGCCTGCTGGTCAGCTTGTTGGGCTTGGCTGGTGTCAGGTTCCGTTTGGCACTGAGAAATATCCGCCGGAAGATACCCTTGGCCTGCTCTTTGAGGTTAATCGTGTCGTCCTGCTTGATCGAAGACATCCTCGTTGCCGCTGCTTCTAAGGGCAGAGCGGCCTTGGAGGGCCGGGGGCGGAGGCGATGTGGTGGTAGTTTATTAGGTTGCGTGTGGGAACTGCTTATATCAGTATTATTATTAGTATTATCAGTAGTAGAGAGCGTCAATGATTTTGGAAGGTAGTGGCTGGGCGACAGGTTGTTCTTCTTTGCACCGCTGTACTGCTGCTTCTTGGTGGTTTTTAATTTTTTCTGCTTCGAGGCCTGATCAGTTGGTTTTTCCGGAGGGGAAGATGTGGGCTCTGGTAGTGAATGAGGAGAATGGGCTCTGACGAAGGGACTGGAAAAGCGTGAATGAATGCAGACCATTCGTCAAGAAATGCTTTGTTTTTACGTCTACATAAGGTGCGCGTGTGTATTGTGGACGGAGGAGCAGATGTACTGACTTGAATGATTTTTTTTTGGAGTGAGAGATGGAATTCTTTTTGGACATTTTGGCACTAGGCCAATCCTGTGAATCGCTTATGCGCGATGTGGTGGTGGCCCGGGGGATCTCTGCTGCTCGACTCTTCTCAGGTTGAGGAAAATCCAGTGTTATCAGAGAAGATAGCACTGGCGCACCAGTAGAGGTGGGGATGATCTACTCAGAAGACAGTCATGAGTAGATATGGGCGTGGGAGGCGTGCGTAGAAGGCCTTATGAAGGAATAAAAAGGCTCGAGGCCGGAAGCTCTCAGTCGGCGCAAGTTGGAGATGGAAGTGTGGACGGGTATTTTGCTGGGCAGTCTATCGCGCAACCCGTATCGACAATACTCTCCGCAAACACAGATTCTCAGCGGAATCTGCAAATGCTTCCATTCCACCGCGATGAATCTCCATCTGCGCGGCCGAATGGAATCCATCACTTGGTCTGCAACGGCATCGGCGAATACAGTCCGAGACAGACGCTGCATAGTCATTGCCCAATCATAGTCGGACCCATCATGCACCATGTGGGTCGACGGTGAAAACACTCCACAAGCGGAAGCATCATCCAGCGGGCACATCTGCTTGGCCTCTCCATTCACCTCCGAATTCACCTGATCCGAATTCACCTGATCCGAATTCACCTGATCCGAATTCACCTGATCCGAATTCACCTGATCCGAGCTCACCTGATCCGAACTCACCTCCCAATGACAAGCAGACACTTGGACCAATGATACATGTATCCCAACTATTGATCTTCACGACAGGCCGCCAAGTTTTCTACAAGCCCTGATCAACAACCTATCCATCAATCCGCTTGCAGACCCCAGCCGCCTCCACCAATCATCATAACATCATCCTCTTCAAATCAGCCGTTTGCAAAGGAACACCCAAATGAAGAACATCCTCATGGTGGTCGATGATTCGATCAGGCTGGATGTTTTTACATCTCATCATCATCACTGCTGGACATGCTTGCTCACATGTTACCTCACTAACTTCAGAGAGGTCACCCCTGTCAAGCAGCCTTGTGTAAATTTAAGGAAAGTGGCACTTTGAATACATGGACAAACTGTTTTTTTCTCAACCAAAGACATTGCTATGCGGTACACAAGGATGATGTTTTTGTTTTCTTATAAATTTGAGTTGGATACATCCCACATGAGGAACATTGTTTACATGAAAAACAAATGGCATTGTTCATGACCATCAACATCATTTGTCAAGTGGATGGCACCTGTGGGCATGCCTTGTTCAAGTCTTCCCAAAATACTTTCTTTGAAGATAGAGTTGGGGAGGATGGTGTTAAGCCTATGTTGATGCATTTTATGCAGGGGCATGAAGAGATGACTCCCACAAAGTGGGGGTACAACTCCTAGGACCCAGCGGACATCCATTTTGGGAGTTGGCACTCCAATTCACACCTCCACTTTGGAAGTTGGTGTGCCAATTTTGCCAAATAAAAAAGATAATATTTACATCTCAATGATTAGCAACCCAAATAACCTAAAACTTTGAGGGTATTTTGGCCTCAAAAAAAAGTATATGACAAATCTTAAGCATGATATCTTTTACAAAAATGAACAAGGAGTAGCAGTATTTCAGAATAATCTTCTACTTTGACAATTGTGACACACAAATTCTGAATGAGTGCCCCCAAGGACCTAGGAATTTGTGTGAAGTGATTATGGATCCTTAATTACTTTTTTTTTTTTGAAAAAAAAAAAATGTAATTGAGTATCCCAAGAATCCAAGTCCAATGATGAAAAAGAAGAATCTGTCAACATCAAACCGGACTATCAATCAAATAGTTGTGCTCCTCAAATTAATCATTGAACAGATTGGCTCTGGAAGGAGATGAATGAACAATTTGGGATCCAATTCAAATACAAACAGATAAAGAATCAAAAGGGCTCCATGTAGAAGAGATACATCAACATGAAATTTTTATTCCAGTGATTGGGGTTTGGTTAGGATTCTTCCAGTGGAATGGTCACAGCAGATGAAGATAAATGGGAAAAGTAGTTGCGTGTACATTAAAATATGTATAGGTTTTACTATATTGGCACAACCAACAGATTATTTTCTTTGTGCAGGACCATTCAAAAAACATTTTTTTTACCTTCCAAGCCAACCCCATCAGCTGGTACAATCTAGCCCAATTTTTCTTTAGTGAGTTTTATGAAACTGGGAAGAACATGTTAGCACCTGGGGTGAATCCAGGAAAAGAACACAAGACTGAAGGAACTACAACTGAAATTTAAGGTTGCTTGGCAAACAGTCTCAAACAATACAACACAGCTGAAAAAAAAAAAAAAACATTGATTTGTCTTCATATGATGTAGTTATTATTCCAGCGGTGCACTGAAAGGCACCTAAACACATCCAAGACTCCTCAAAATATGAAATCTTCAAGAGTGGTGTTGTAACACTCCAAAAGGATTTTTTACATCCTTTTTCCTGAATTTGAAAAGGGATGAATTGAGGAAGCCAAAAACTTTCCAAAATATCAGATACAGCACTCCCAAGCTAGGCTTGAAAGTTATGTGAGTGATGCTTGATGTCTTTTAGACAAAAGACCAATCACTAGTGGTGTAGGGATTTTATGATCCAAATCAGTATGGTACTCAAATCTGGGAGTAATGACTCTTCCAGTGTGTGTAATGTGTTGAATAAATTTTACTTATAAATTCATTTAATAAGGTGCTGAAATAATAACTAAATAATCGCCATTAATTGTACTGATATTCCCCCTATAACTGATGCGAGGAAGGAATGGTTGATCTGGTGGAATGATTAGATGGGCAGAATAAACTGAGAGGATAGCCTCTTATATAGAAAAATGTGAGCTATTTTGGATGGTAAGACAATCAAGATGACAACCAGGTGCTGTTAATTTATGATGTCATGCTTTGCAGGTTGCCTAGTAACCATGCATGTTCTCCGCTATGATGTCACTTGCTGTTCCATGAATTGTGTATGCTACCAACACACAGTTCTTGCAGTGCATTTGTTTAACTGTCATGCTTTCACCTTCACTTCTGAAGTGAAAGGTACTTATCATGTGGAGCTTTTTCCTACCCATTGTATTCCCCACATGCTCAAGATTTAGGGAGTATTCTCCACCATGTGCCTCACCACTTGTACAACATATATGAAAATAGAAATAAATAACATGAGAGGTTGTATACAAGCATATTTGTGTATGTATATGCTAAATATGAGTAATAAATTAGAAAAAAATGTGTGAAATCTGTAGTACAGGTATATAAAATCCAGAATATATATATATACATATATACATATATATTTACAAAATTCTGCTTCCAAAGGGTATACCACGTCATTGAGTGCCTTTTTGGGGCCATTCAGGAGACAGGATGAACCTCTCCCACTGAGACAAAACAGATCTCTCAAGTAAAGACCAAACCAACTGTGGCAGTGAATACTCTGAGGGAGCCAGGTAATTTTCCTTAAATTTTCAAAGAAGCTCTTGATTTTTTATCTTCTATGTTCCTAGATTCTGTCTCTACAAGTGAATAAATTAATTATATCAAAGTTGTAGAGCAAGAATCAAATTCCAAGGTCTTAGTTTCTCTTTCTGCTACCACTAATCAATATGTTTTAGTTCTTGGATTCAAGAATCCTTTCTTTGAATTACTCAGTTTTTTTCCCTCTCTCACTTCCTCAAGTTTACTAGGTCCTGTTATATGATGACCAACCCAAAATAAATCATTGATTTTTTTTTTTGATCTCTCTTAAATGTTTCATTCAAAGTAAATTAGTGCATGACACTGAAAAAATAACCAGCTCAACTGCTTTCAGTTGACATGCAGCATGCTCCAGCCAAGCTGCCATACAAACTCCACATGTTTGAATATGTACAGTCACTGTGCAGTCTGCACAGTGACTATTCATCAAATCTTGGTTGAATCACTTTTGGAGAATGGTTGGAGTAAGAACAGAAGCTTCCTGGGACTTTCTGCATGTCAACTGCAGGCAGCAAGTTTTTTTTTTTGCAGTGCTAATGCACCTCTCTCATTCATACTTCCCAATCCACACATGTTAACAACACATCAGGTTTCCCCATTGGCTCACATTGATCCCCAACTATGTCTATTACAATACATAACTTGCCAAGTCATGTGTGAAACACCAATCCATATCACAGGGATGAAGGAGTTACAGCAAGTGTTAGGTTTTGGGACAGTCCCAGGAGGCCCAAGGAGGTATGGTTTATATGGGATTACTAGGCCAATAAAAAAACAACAAAACTCAAAACATTAGGAAACTATGGCTTGCAGTTTTCTAACCCCGCAAAAGACAAAAACCAAAAAATAAAAAAAAAGAAAAAAAAAAAAAAGGATGAGCCCTGAGGCTTTTCCATCTATTAGCGTGATAGAGTCATTGTCTAGCTCATGATACCCTCCAGATCTAGGCTGATAAATTAAAACCAGACCCAAAAGAAAAAAAGAAGGTCAACTAAAAAATAAATACTGATAATGATATTCTTCACATACAAACGTACTGTGAGTATAGATGAAAAAAGGATGGATGAATAAAAAAAATACCTAATTCCAGGTGTTCATTATGTGTGATTAAGTGAAGAGAAACATCGATGGCGAGGATAGTAAAGCAACAACATGTCAGGGAAAAGAGGAGGAGGAAGAGAGGACGGGGAGACTGAATATACACAACAAGAGAACAAGAGGCCAAATAATAGGGTGTGTAACGCAACAAAGAAGTGTTGTGTGTATCAATGTGTCGAAGGATATCACGAAAAACAAGATGCGTTATCAAGAGTTGATGGTATTATATGACAGAAGGCAATGATGAATGGAAGACTCGCTAGCGGGGTGGAAGAATGACGGAGGATATGACTGGATGGGTGAGGCGGGGATAAGTAGGGAGGAACCAATGAAGAACATTCAAGGTCAACATTGGGGAATGTCACCGTTCCCACCAATTAGACTGAAGCTTTGAGGAGGCCTTGTCGAGGGCGAGTTGGAGCAGCTTGATGTTATCATCCAGCTGATGATGATGATGTTGTTGATGGTTGGCAGTGATGGTCGGCGGAGATATTGAAGAAGAAGGGCTGTGAGAAAAGCTCTTGTGTAGTGGTGGGGGGCTTTGAATGGGCAGGTCAGAGATGCGTGGTCGAGAGGCGAGTGCGGCTTGGCCTTCCAGGATGAGGCCGCGGATCTGGGTCTTAAATGCGCGCATCTCCGCGTCATCTTCGCCCTCCTCGTTGGCCTCCTCCTCCTCCCCCTCAGCTTGGAGGGACTGTTCAATGGGAGGAGGGATGTGAGCGTCCAGAGAACAGACAAAGTCGGCCATGAGGAACTCTTCCTGTTCAGGCGTCCTTCTTTGGGGCCCTGTTGATCGATTGGAATGCAGAGGATGAGCGGGAGGACGCAGGACAAAGTTAATGGGTTGGTGGGCAACGGCCAGCTGAGGTAAGCTCGTCATCACCGGACGACGTGAGTTGTTCGAGCGAAGCCGGGCCCGGCGCGCAGCATTAGAAGGCTCGGCTTGTTGTACACCCGATTGGCGTGGTTCATAGGGCGGCGGCGGAGGCGAGGAGAGACTGCGTGAATGGCTGGATTTAGTGGTGACGGATTTGGGGGAGAGCTGAAGACTGCCCTCTTCCTCGTCATCCTCCAGCCGTTTACCCGTCCAGAACTGATAAGCCGCATCTGAATTTAATTTAACGTAATGATGAAATGTCATTATCCCTTGTATAATTATTATTACAAAAGTTAAATCAGGGAGGAGGATATATACTGACAGCCGATGGCAGAGGTGAAGAGGGCAGCGTCTAGGGCAGTGGAGAGGATAGCACCGGCGACGCCCTTATGACGTTTCTTGGGAGGCTGGTGGTAATCCTCAGTGGCAGAGCTGTTCCAGGGGAGTTGTTGTTGCTGGAGGTAGGAGAAGTTCATGGGTGGAACATGCTTGAGCTGATGGAAGGAGCGCACGGCAGGTGCCTGGTGGTGATAATTTCCGATCTTGATTTGTTGTTCTGATGAAGTGCCTCGATTCCTCTTTCGACTGAGAGGGCTGCTGACTGAGAACATGGCTTATCTAAATCTTTGCGGTTGCTGTCAGTTTGGGCGGAGGATGTATATTAGGGAGGGAGTTGAGTGAGTGTACCGTGCTGAGAGGGCGGTGGTCGGGGTTTGTGCTGTGAAGATCCACGCTCAACACCAATCGAGCTTCGGTTGGGCGATTGACTCTAAACTCGTGGGGTACAGAGAGAGATGAAGACACTGACTGAGTAAAAACTTAACCGCCACAATTCACAACGGTCTTCATCACCAGTTGACTCCTTTTGCTGACATCAGCCATTTAAATTTGTACATCAAGTCTGGAACTTCAACCGCCCAGACCCCGGCCGATCCGATTAATACTAGAGGAACCGAGAGAAAGACGCGCCATTCACTGGTAAAACTCGCAGAGAGGAGAGCTAATATAAGCCAAGGGTGTGAATCCCCTGAGCAATCTGGCTTATTTCATATCTCCTGAGTGCCCGATCGGTCAGCCGGCGCACATCCTCCCCTGATGCAGGCCTGTCTCTCTTTGGGATGAAAGTGCACACTTCACAGGGAGATCAGTTAATATTTCTTCCCTCGCCCTACTATTATGACAAGCAGGCAGCTCTTTCTTTAGTTTCCAACAGAAAAAACCAGTAATATGTTCATGTTGGATGAGTAAGTTCGAGGAAGGTGATCACAAGGAAATGTATGTTTCATTCTAGGAAGAAAAGGGACGACAAAATGCAGTATGAAGGTACAATGTTTCCTGCCGTGAGCAAGGGAGTAACAACATGGGTGTTGCCCAGAAGGAAGGGTATATTTTTTCTTTCTGGTGGTGGAACAAATCAGGCTAGCTTCTGCGAGTCGGGTGCGTTGGCTAGTTTGTTGTGGGCATCGATATCCTTAGCCTCCCATGGATACTGGACAGACAGAACAGAAAAGAGCAAAATCAGCCTGCGTCAATCATTTGTTAAGCAGTTAATGGGGGACAGACAGGGAAGGAAGAACTGACATCGATCCAATAGTCTCCGACGGTCTTACCGGCAAAGTACTTGACATGTTGGGGGATGCTAGCGGCCTTTGGTTTATCTTTATTATGGACTGAAGAGTCCCATGGATCATCGAGTGGTCAGGTCAGACTAGGGGGGCCAAGTCAAAAATCACCAAGAAAAAAAAGAATGGAAGGAAAGGGACGAACCGACAAAGATGGCAAATTGAGTGGCCGGGAAGTTGGCTTGTTCGCTGGGACTCAGCTTTGAGAGCTGCGCCTTCACATCCTTCTCCAGCTCATTCACCGCATACGAGAGCGTCGTCCGGGTGTCATCCACTTCATCCTACCAGCGAAACCAGACCCAGAGCGTCAACTCAAGTCAACCCATTTTCACAGAATTAGACCCAACCTACAACAATCAATATCCTCTTTCCCAACAGTGGGTTCCGGCCTAGGGTTGTAAAGTCGAGCCTAAACAGCATTCCAGAAAAGGATGAGTAGGGTCGATGATGGCGAAACGGGTGCAGGAAGCGAAGATGTGATTACCATTGAGTCCTGAAGCAAGTATCAAGCGAGTCAACCAAAATAAGAAGAAGAAAAAAAAACAGTTAGTAGAGACTCGCCAGTTGGAGGCAGTAGATTGACAGTATATTTAATACCTTACGACTTCCTTGCCGACCTTTTCCTCCGTGTTCGGTAATCCGTCTACCTCGCCAGCCGTGCCTAGTTCCTCGTAGAGCGACAACCCAATTGCCTAGTAAACATGCCCCCAAGATCGAGGTTCAGCAAGGGGCTCACAGGGCCACTAGATCGACCGGTGAGAGATGCGCATCAAACAAACAAAACATACCTGAATGGGGATGTTTTTCTTGCTCGGGTCTTTCAGGAAGGTACGCTATCAATCCAAAAAAAATGGGGGGGAGGGGTTGGGGAGATAGTCAGCCTCCCAAAATTTCGTGGTAATAAAAGCTTCCACACGCTAGCTAACCAAGACTCTCGCAGGGAAAAAGCCGCCGCCTCCGATCGCGATCATGATTTCCGGCCTAGATACATCATTTGCACAGGCCAGCGGCGTGTGGAGGAACGATGGACATAGGTACGGAAGCATGTCAGCATTTCTTTTGGTGCTTCTCGTCCTTGGAGACCAGCCGAAGGGACAAGATCTACTTACTCAAACTCATCTCGGATCGTGTCCGAGGCATGTGCGATAGTATTCTGGAGTAGCAGACCAGACAAATGATCAACACGTGTTGCTGAATCATTCTGTGTAATATGAAATGGAGGGTTTCTTTTTCCTCACATGGATATCCTCATAGGTCAACCGAACATCTGGATCGAAAGACTTGTCAGATGAGCCTGGGGACTCGGCCGCCAGAAAGGGACCAGGAGATGCTTACGTTGGTCGGCGGGCGTCATCGTTTCAAAATTGTGCAGCTCGTTGGGGTGGTCGTGCGCGTTTGAGAAGGGTGACTCGCTTCCAAGTGGGTGGCTCTCGGAGAAGGACGGTGCTGAGGGTTTGTTTCTTAATCAACCGCGTCAATGTCGAGAATCCGTATGAAAATCTCAAACTCCAAACTTTGCTTGTACATACATACACTCTCTGTCCGAGTAGAAAACGCCGAGCCCGAATTATGACATACTCATGGACGCACGAGATTCTAAACTCCTCCAAATATTGTCTGGAAACACAAAGTCCACCCCGCAACGCAGTTGAATACGCGAACCACCGCCCTTCTTGAACCTTTTCATGAGAAACTTCACCACCCGTGTGGCTCAAACAAAAAAAGTTTGTGGGAGACGTCTATTGTTATGGAGTTACACTCACTATAAGCATAACATATAGTTGTGATACAAGAAATGCTTGTATCTAGTTTCTCTCAAATACTCTTGACGTACATAGTGGGATGGCGGCCGAACCCCTATATTTTCCTCACTCTATGTTATTTCGCTATCATCCCAGGTAAATCTTTGTTTTCTTTATACCTCATGTTAACATCTCTTGTATTCTTTCTTGTTTTCTTTCTCTCTTTCTCATTTGATTATTCCTTGCTCTCACCTCTAACATTTGGCGAAATCTCACTCTGCTTTATTTCGCCGTCATCCCAGAGTTGTGAGGTCATTGCATCTATCTGGGCATGTATCATGATGACAGAAAGAAAGACAGAAGTAGGAAAGTATGAATAGGCAAATTTACATAACAGAAGATGGTGGAACTAAAAGTGGGAAAGTTATGGGGTTTAACATAAGCCAAGAAAGATGCAAGACCAGGTAAAGTCATGTCGTGGTTGAAGAAAATCTTTGTCACACAAGTAAGTTTGATGAAAAACAATTTAAAAGTCTTCTTGTCCTGTTCTTCTACGCGTGGTAAAGGTATTGGGAAGGGGGGTTATGGATGGTCATGCTTAGGGTTGTCCATGTCGACGGACAGACAATTTCAAAAACGGGGGTAAACAACTTGTTGGTCACGAATTCCATCCTCTTCATGGTTTTGATGGATCCTTTTGGCACAGTCAGGTGGTAGCCTTAGTGACTGATTAACTGCTTTCGCTCAAGAAAAACATTTTGAAGAATTCGCTGCGAATGTTAGGTATGATTCAGCTCACGGGTACCCTACCCCTAAATACATGAACAAAAACGCGTGACTCAACTAGGATAGCCAGCATAGAGCATTGCTTGGCATGAAAGTCAAGACGCGGGGGACGATACCCCTAGTAAAGCCGACTAGGCCCATTTTACGGTGTATAAGCTTACACGCATCCAACATTCCACGACAATTGCGAATTTCCGGGTCTGTTGAAGTCCCTTTGGTTTGCAGCAAGGTCTTGCAGACATCGAGTGGTGTTGTGACTGCAGCCCCGAACGCGCCCGAAATCCCTCCGCAAAGAACGTGCGTCACGGGCGAGTAATCATCAACTGGATTTGCCAGACGCTTTAACTCCTCGTACGTCGAAAACTGTACGGCCGTGAATGGAATCGACATCGTTAATGTTGTAGGGTATGAACTTTGGGTTGTCATTGCATCGTTGGGTGGGATATTTTTTAGTTTTTTTTTTTTGGCCGTCAAAACGTGCGGAGACCTCAGGTTCGTTAAGCTTGAAGAATATTTACTTTAATCGTGCCTCCCATAGCACTCACATGTAGAACGCTCTGAGCCCCTCGGCCTGATAAACTGCCCGAGCAGCGGAAAGGGCCGTTTTGTGTTTGGAGCCTTGTATCTGCATCCTCTGCTTGATAACTGAATGAAAGTAGCATGCGTTAAAAGTTAGTTGAGATACGATTTTTTTCCCTTCTTCTTTTCAAGTGAACAGAAAAAGTTGAGAGATTGCAAACCATCAAAAGGGTTCATTAAAGCATCGCTGGCAATTGTAGCCATTGAGCCGGCCGCCCCGGTGGCAAGGATTTGTTGACCTTGCTGGTTTCCGCCAAAGGCCTCCTTGGTCATCTCGTACGTCCCGAAATAGACGGCATGTGCCGGACCAGCACCCATGAATACTGAGCTGACACCCTTCCAGAGACGTTTGGTTCCCTCAGTCGTCGCGACCGCCCGAAATGTTGAGCTCATTGTCTTGTACATCTCGTTCGTCACACCAGTATTTAGATTGCTCATCGTCGGTGCTGTAACTACCTGCATCCTGGTCTAAATGCAGAAACAAGAGGATCGACGCATAGTCAAAGCGTACGTTTCAGTTTCCTCAAGCTGACAAAATATCTATCTTTTTTTTTTCATCCAGAAGTTTAGAAAGCTGACCTTGATGCTATCGACAGGATACATGACGACATGTTCCGAGATTCCAGCCAACGCACCGGCCAACATGTTGATACCAAGACTGGCATTCTGCAGGCCTTCATACTCGACTTCTTCAGCCATCTGAGCCAGACGATCGAGGGGTTGAAAAAATAACGTGACGGGTTCTACAACTCCTGGCTAGATGACGGAGCGAGCGAGTAGCCAAAGACCAGGCGAATTTTCTTTGGATGAGTTGGTGGCGGTCCACGAGGGAAAAACAATTCGTTGTCTCCCGCTCTCTTGAGCAATCGAGGTGTGTTCAGAAATTTCACAGGCCCATGTTCCGCCCGAGCTGCGAGTGTGGCCCCGCCATACGCAGTCGCACACATTAACACCACTGCGCGATTCCTTTCGGGAGAAAATTGTCCAAGTGACTTCAAGTATTGTAACAACCCCCATCCGGGAGTACTGCCACCAGCTACAATTTTAAGATACCGAAATCCCTCTGATTTAGAGAGGTTTCTGTGGAATAAAGTGCTAAACCAACTTACGCAATATTGTCATGTCCTACCTGAGAGCATTGTAGGTTTCTGGGCTTGTATCATGAGCTAAAAAAATAGCCAACATTCAATTAATATTTTTATTGAATGTTGATGAAGCAGACTAACTTGCGCATCTGAATCAGCTTCCAAACTCACAGAAAAATCTGACTTGATTGAGTGCTTCCTGGTAAGACTGGGTTGAAAAAAGAAACTATTTAATAGCAGTTGGAGTCAAATAATCTAAAAGCTTTTGGAAGTTTAATACTTTGGCTTCTAAACAAGGCAAATTGATCCCTGATTTTTTATAATAAAACAAAATGGTGAGCTGATCTGGACAGCTCCACCTGGTCTTTGAGCTAAAAAAACAGGTGGAGCTGAGTGAGCTAGCTTCATTGATTTCCAGCTAAAAAAAATAAAGGATCTTTTGTGATCAAAAACCAGGTTTTTTTCCCCTAAACAAGTTTCTGCCCTTTTTTGCCACCTTTGAAAAGGTGTACATGTGAACATATTTGCATGTGTACATGTACACTTATGTATGCATTTATGTATCAACTTTGCTTACAAGTGCATTTATATGTAGGCAAAATTTGCTTGAAATGACAAAAACTAGGCAGAAATGTGTTTTTTTTTTTCTATTCTGCAAGAAATTTTGAATCAGAAACACTCCTATCCTCATTTCCAATGCCAGCTCTCTGACATCTTGGAACTTGCCCAGTCAGATTAACTTGTTTATACACCAAAGAAAAATACACATTTTTCTTTGGTTTTAAGCCCCAAGGATTTTGAGTGACACAGGACCTACCTCGGAATCACATCCACCAGAAATTTGTTCAGGGAAGATATGAATTGGTCACTGCAAAAAAAAACTTGCTCAACTGCAGTTGAAATTGTGGAAAGAAAAACCGTCTCTCTCAGTAAGTAACTGAGTGTCTTTCTCCGATGTGTGTGGAGTACCCTTTGGTTTCACTGCGGAAAACTGCTAGATTGGTGAGTATCCTTCTCAATCCCCAATAACAAACA
>LAVV01014938.1:45738-64425 GCA_001263375.1 Puccinia sorghi
GTTAAGAAGGAATCCATTTAATCATTTGATGTTCAAATATGTTAGTCATGTTTGAGTTAGTTGATGTCACATAGCGGCCTACTGTTGATCTGAATTTTTTTTTGTTAGCTGTTTGTTAGTTGTGTAGCATAGTGGCATTTTTTGTATTTGAATTGTTTTCTGGATTTCCTTCTTGAATAAACAATAAAAAACAGAAACTTTACTCAATATATAGTGAAAAAGGCTTCAACATGTGACCCGCCCACATTGAAGGTGCAACCCACCCTGGTGTTGTGGATTGTGCCTTTGAAAAAGACCCGCAGCAGGTGGGTTGCAGGTCAAAGGTTTTTTGTTTCCGGAAGTGGGTTGCAGCTACAGACCCACTGCCTCACAGGGGGGGTTGCAGCTCAAATTCCTCAACCCCCAACCCGGGAATGGCGGCTTGAATTGCAGAAGCAATACCCAAGCCTCCATGGTGAGTCACATATACAATTTCACAACCTGCCAGGTGTTGTGATGTGAGCTCTGGATTAATTGATGTCTTACACTCCGGGCTAGCTAGAGGAGAACTACTTCTCCTCTATGCTAGCCGCAGCCAAGTAGGCTATGTGACCTAGGTCACAACAGCAGGCACAATCCCTCACCCCCCTGGGGGTCACAGATCAAAATTGGGTTTGAAAGGCAGTTGCCCTAAAAATTCAGGAAATCAAACAACCCCACAACAACTCAAAAAACAAAAGCCACCTCCAAACCTTCAAACAAGCACCCAACTCACCACCCAACCCCCAGGACACCCCCAAAAACCCCACCCAACACATAAACCCATCACAAAATCAACAAAAATGAAACCCAACACCAACCAAGCCTCCTCTGCCCAAGCCATCCCAGAAATTGACTCCACCATCATGCAAATGAACAGCCAATACCAGCAAAAACTTGAAAAAATCAATAAACAACTCAGTGACACCTACAGCAGCCCCAAAAACTCTGATGAAGAAGAGTAGGAAAACTCAATTCAAAGCATCACCAGACCCAACGTGAAGGCAATGGGCACACATTGCCATGCTGGATACAAAGGGGCCCCTTCATACCTAACAAGGCAATGTGTACATGTCACCTTTGCTTTTGGTCTGGTGCATGGAGAGTAGCACCTAGGCAGAATTGAACAGCTATTGAAAGTTTTTGCATCACTTGTTTATATTCAGTTACCCAAAGGTGCTCAAACCCCCCGGGGACAACTATGCGGCATCAAAGAAACTACAAAAGACTGAACCTTGTGAGGATGCTGGGGTGGGTTATGCCTTCAATGCAGGAGGATTGTATGTTGAAGGCCCTAAAAAATCAACAACTTGAAAGTAAGTAAGTGCTGGAGGTGAACTAAGCTACAAGTCTACTATCCAATCTTCATGCTAAGCCAATTTTTATTGGAGGGTTTCATTCAATGATACATAAAATTTGGTTTTACGATCCTTTCTGAGAAATTCAATGCCTCATAGATTTCTCCATCAATTCTCCAGTAGATAAATCCCCTTTGATCAAGCCTGAAAGATCATGAAACAATGGAAAAGCTTGGAATTTCCAGTGTGATAGTTCGTGGACAATGGTTTTTTTGTTGAAGGCTAGCCCCTTCCAAACCTAAGGTGGGAGGAATAACATCTCATGTGTTTCATCCAAAACAGCACCAGATAATTTAAATATGGTTTTGAAGCTCATATATATATGTATTTTTTTTTTCGATCAAGAACAAAATGTTCAAATGATCATGAATTTCTGTGAATTGAAATAGAAGTGTTTCTTTCTGAAAACCAGAAGTACTTAGAAGCTGCCTGTTCCTTTGCATTACCCATCTAATGACATAAAAGCTTCCTAGAGACAGTTTTGAATCCATTTGTGGTTCGAGGATGGAGTACTTGCTCATCAATCAATGTGTTAACAGTTAGAACTGTGAAGAAATGTCACACTATTTGTCACAAAATTTCTTCATTCCCACCCAGTTCAGTTCTGACTCATCAAAAATCTCAATCATCCTCAGTCTCAACTTAATCTCAACCATCAAATCAACCATAGCTCAACCTTGATATTTTCCAACCAGACACTGGATGACTTCCCGTTGGTTCTGGGAGTCTCCCAGATGCCCTTTTAGAAAGAAACCTGTCAAATTTCCCTGGTTTTCCCCAGTATTAATTTGCAAAAGGGTTTCATTGCAATCCTAAAACCTAGGCCCACAGCAATGTCCAACATGCCTGCACCATCCACTCAATCAACCCAACCCACCACCTCAGCCACCTCTCCACAGAAGTGAACCAGAAGCCAACAAGGGTCACAAGGGTACAGCGGAGAGGACTTCACTGCCCTTGTCAAGATTGTCAAGGGGATACTAGGAAGAAATGAGTAGGAACGTATCCACAAACTCTACTTGGAATACACCATCCAAAACAACCAAGTCACACGTAACACTGAGCCACTGAAGACTAAATTCAAGTCATTTGTTATGTCAAAGAAGCCCACTGGAAATCCATCCTGTCCAGTTCGGGTTTGTGAGGCAAAGAGGACTTCATGATCAAGGACCGAGCTCGCAGCCTAGCTTTTGTGGATGGAGAAGAAGGAGATTATAGTACTGATGAGAGGTGAATTTTTTTTTCTTTCTCATTCACAATCTCAACTGCTGACTATGATCTCAATCTTCTTCAGAAATGGGGTTAGCAATCCAGTGCCACCCCTGCCTGATGTTGCCCAGATGCAATCTATGCTAGGTACTCAACTTTCCGGCTGGAGCGAGACTCAACACAAAGATGTGATTGAGCTGGATGCCAATGACCCAGACAGTGCTGATCCATCACATTCACCAATCTCAAAAAGTCATACTGGACCCACTCCATCACCACCCGCTCCATCACCAAACGGAACCGCTCCATCACCAAACGGACCCGCTCCATCACCAAACGGACCTGCTCCATCACCAAACAGACCCGCTCCATCTTCAAACAGCTCATTCAGTAACCTGCCAGTGCCGACCCCACCTCAAATTTTATTTCCCCATCAGTCTTGTTCACAAAAACCTTCAACTGCCACTTCCAGCATCTCTGGGGGATCCCGTTGTACCAGCAACTTGCAGGGAGGCACTCAAGCCTTGCTTGCTGCTTTTTTTTTTTGATCCAGACACTTGGAAGACTCTTGATATGGAGTCTTCCATGTCATGATTCTATACGACACAACTCCAAGAAGCCACCACTAAAATCAACCACCTGCAAGACAATGTTTTACAAGATGGTATCAATATTCAGGTCCCGCGCTTGCATGACGAGTTGCAAGAGGTGCACAAAGAACTGGCCGCCAAAACTTCTGAAAACCAGGCCCTGCAACATCACCTGGAGCTTCAACAACTCCAAATGGAGTTCGCATCCCACACAGCCCTGGGGAATAATCCTTGCGTGAGGAACACCACATTTAAAAACCCCAACCCTCAAGGCTCATCGAGTCAGTGGGACTGACACAAATGTATCTCCCTTCACCTCTTTTCATGGTCTCATTTCTCTTTGTATAGCCTCTCTTTCTTTTGGTTGTTGTCCTTGCTTCTTTCCATCCCCACATTTTTTTTTGCTCTCATTTTCCATTAATTGGGGGTTTTTTTCTTGCTGTAAAAGGAATTTGAAGCGACTAAAACCTATTTAAATTGATATAGTGAGAAAAATGCAAGAGACACACAAAAGCAATTGAGAAACATGAAACAGAATGAAAATTTAGAGCCAGCTGTCATAATATTGACTGATATGGCAGCACAATTGAATATCACTAAATAGCATCTTTTAAAAGTCTCAGCAGAGCGTATGATTATTGTCCCGTACCTCTTGATAGACTTTATCAGCTTGATGGATGCCGACCAATTGGCAGCAAAGCTGATGTAGCCTGAACACCACCTGCAGGACATCAGCCCTCCACTGATGATTTTCAGGGAGAGGAAGCTTCAATTGGCAGAAAGATCCCTGTAAAGATTGCATAACCCACTCGGCAGCCTGCCAAGCTGAGACTAGCTCTTCATTGAGCATCTTCAAGCATGCAAATGCCCCGGGGGATGATGGCAATTGATCCCCCCATTTCACCGGCGCTAGGATCCGCTGTTGTAGGCGTTTGGACTTGCAAGGGAAGGCGGTGTCACTTATGATCCAATATCCAGGACGTGTGCATTTGAGTAGCTGCTGATAGAGAGGCTCAGCAATTGTGGATTTGTGCCAAGACCGGAGGCATTGAGCACGGCATACATTATTGTTCCGTCAGGCGCAAAAGCAAGGACACAGCTGCAATAATGCCAGCAGGTCCATCCATTGTAGTACACATTTTGAATGCTACAAGGAAAGAGACTCAGTTAGTTCAAGTAAATATTCACTGAAATGAAGAACAAGCCTACTCCTCATCACCCAAGGCCATCACCGGCAAATTCAAGCCATCCACAAACCCAATACAGTTTGTGAGCCGGGGGAACTTCCTCTCAATCTGCTCGCTGTGGCAGCAGGCCTTTAACTAGGTAGTTGGCCATAAAAAACAAGCTTGAGGGTGCTTCTGGAGGCTAGACAACAAGTGTTGTAATCCTGTTAACAGTTAATGCAAGCAGATGGTGGTTGTGATTCCAAAAAGCTGCTGCAGGGTGCACATTGCCATAGTTGAGCATAACCAATGCAAGACTGGGCCCAGGAAGCCAGCAGCATCTAATGATTGCCACCCAATCTGGGGCTCGCCATGGGGGTCCACATCAGATTGACTGATGGTGTTGAAGTTCCATTTGGAAAATCGGTGCAGAAGATCTTCAAAATTCAAAACATCCACCCCATCATGGTGATGAATGCCCTGTTGTTTTGGGACCTCTACAAGCAAGCCCAAGCTGTGTCAGCCATTGTGGGGATATTGGCTCAGGTGAGGTAGGTGCAGATTGAACAAGAGCCTGGTGTTCCAAGAAATCCAAGGGCCAACAGTGTGATGATAGCCTATTCATCTTCCTCCATTCTCCGGCGATCCTGTTGTGAAGCAACCTCAATCGCATTGTTCAAATCTGTGTAATATCATTCACAATGCCTAGCAGCATCTTGCTGCTCCTACTCAAGATACAGTTCAATTAAATTGAGCATCATGCTTTAGAAATATTGGTCAGTATTTCTTAAAAAATATAAAGATAGCATTTAGTGTAGCTTACCAGTGGTATTATGAAGAAATTTGTGATGTTGGCTGTTTCTTAGAGGTGTTAAAGGAATTAGGGGGGGGGAGAGAGCTTGATTTAGGCGTCCAGAGTGACGGAAATGCAATTTGAGTACTTTGCATAGAAGCCCCTAATTTTATTTTCTGGGAGTCTCCCAGAACCAACGGGAAGTCATCCACTCAACTATTTATTTTCCTTTCTTTTCTTCTTTCCTGTCATCTTCTCTCTCATCTCGCTTTCAAATTGTGTTCTTTTTCCTTGTGTTGTTAGATTGTCCAATATTCATTCCCTCTTGGGTCCTTCTTCTAACTTCTCAAACCTTTCATCATTCCTTATTGTCCTTCTTCAATCAACTTCTCAGTCTGCATTTCCTTGCTGTCACCTTCCCCTGTCTCTCAAAAGTTTTTAACCAGGGCTGTTTCCATGAAACTTGCATGAAAGTGCTTTCACATCACTTTCTTGGATAAACCCACCATAACTTCTAGGATATTTGTCTGAAGTGCCTCACAAGTTAGGTCAAAATAAGGATGAATTTGCTTGCAAAATTGTGTTGATATCAAGCTCAAAAAACAACCTGATGTGCTCCCAGGTTAAGCTGTTATCATCCCTCAAATATGAATAAATCAGAACTTCATTTTACCTGCTAAAAAAAAACTTATATATATTTTCCAAATCAAATTTTTCTTTTTTAATTCCAAAAGACTGATTAGGATCATAAGGAAAATTATGTGATTCATGCTTGATGACTTATGTGTTGTCTTCAAATGATCATAACTCATATCAGCTATGGTCACCATTTTATGAACTTCAATTGATATTATTTTGTGATTTTATGATTGTATTGAGAATATGGATAAAAGACTTGCTAGTGAGCCTCTATCAATTTCTAAATCTAAGTGTTTTAGACCTGTAAAATCATTCATCCACCAGACAAAATTCAGCATCAACAAGTTCAATTACTTCTGAAAACCCCAATCAAGGAAGATTTACAATACTGAGATGACTCTCCCAAATGATAAAGGTTTGTAGCCAACCAAACCTTTGCATATGTTTTAATCACTTGATGCAGCTTTACAGCTTGGCTCCCAACAACCCTAGTGACAGTGCAATTCATGATATTACTGCAGTTTGAAAGCTGGCAAAACAGATGCAACCTTGGTTTTGGTGAGTCAGTGGCTGTATTTCTCAAACACCCACCCACCCACACACACCCAGTAGAACGTGGAAGGCCAAACAAATAGCCTCTGCAAGTCACTCCTCTCTTCTTCTTCCTCCTCAGAAGATGCCACTGCTACTCTCCCGCAAACCTGTCTTCTAATCTGCCAAGTTTTTGCCTTTGCCTGTTCTGCCATGACAGAGAGGTAAGCATCTGCCCAAAGCTGGCATCTTGTCACCAAAATGTACGGCTGTACATATTGGTGAAAATGCAGATTCACAGCCCTCAGAAAAACATTCAGCACGGCATCACAACATGCTTGAAATAATCAAACTTACTTCTCTGCTTGGTGATTCCTCAAAGCACTGTGATTGCATCATAGCCAAGGGCTTTTTTTATATTGTTGGAGGATTTGATATGTTTTCAACATGACATCAAGCCAAGTTGCAACCAAGTTACCAAAGAGTAGTAGTTGAATTTCAGAGGATATAAACTGAACTTGGGGTCAAGTTCACCAAAATAAGGCTAAACTTGTGCACAAATAACAACCAACATCAAATAACAGGGATCAGCTCAGTGTGTGACCAAGTTACGACAAAGCACTTGCATGCAAGTGCCTGCAAAACATCCCTGGTATTTGTTATTTTATCTCTCCTCATTCTTATGATTGCTTTCTTGTTCTTTCTTTGATTTTTTTTTGTTCAGTCTTTCCTGGTTTTAGATTGGAATCAACTGTTCAATTCCTCAAACTCTTATTAACCAGGGTTACATTGTCCTCATCTGTCTATTTGAAAGGTGTCTTCTTCCGGTGAGCAGATGTCTGGGAGTCACCAACACCAGATAATGATGTGTCTTGGGTTGAAACACAAGGAGTCTGGGATTGTAAGTTCACATCAGAGTTATACTTATTCTGGTCTGAACCACCTTGAGTGGCTGGTGGAGGAGGATCTCCTGCACTAGCTTGCAGTTGAGTTGGTGTTGGCCACGACCAAAGTGTGGTAACATCGTTTTTTATTATTTTGTCTGACCCTTGGGGAGGCATGGGTGAGTTCCTGTTGTTGAATGGTTTCTTGTGAGATGATGGAAAGGAAAAAAAAGACAATGGTGTTGTTACTTGTAAAATGACTTGTCCAGCTTCTTTCTTCTGTGGCCTTTGAGATGTATGGTTTTTGATATTTGAGAAACGGTAACATGTCTGTATCTCTCAATTGGGATTCTCCAAGAGGCTTGGGATTGGAACCAAGTTTTTCAAATCTTCAAAATGCTGAAAATACCTTGATCAACATGATCTGTAGATTACCCAAAAAAAAAAAAACTTGTATTTCACAAAGATCTGGGCTTTTTCAGGGACCCATATGGTATATTATTTGACCATGCACCAAATGGCCCATAAGCTTTATCATACATTCATGAAATAAGCTCAACAAATTCATAGCTCACAAAATAAATAAATTATTAATATTACTTCATGATAAAAAAAAACATAATCATCCAGATTCAAGAAAAAAAAAAAATGATTGCATTGCAAAACTATTTAAAACTTGCACAAAATCTCTGTTTTTGTGTTTGTTAGCTTGAAATAGAGCTTGACTATGGTGGGAGAAACTAGTCCCTACATAGTCTGTTTCACAATCAAAACGTCAAAGAGAATGACAACAAACAAGTCTCAAGAGTCACAAAAATATTGCCTCCCTTTTGTGCCAAAATTATATACAAATATTCTTCTAAGATTTCTCAATAATAATAGGGAGTTATATGAAAGATAATATATCCACAATAAGAAATGAGTGAATTATTTAAAAATTAAATTCTTCATTCATTACAAGGGGTTCTAAGAGCTGGTGAGGAGGGGTGAAGAAAAAGAAAATGCTTTAAAAATGAAAACCAGTCAATTACATAATGGTAGATTTGGTCACATTTGATACCCCCCTAATAAATATATAAGACTTGCACAGTATGACTAAATTAGCTGATAACTCACATCTCCATCTCTCTACAGTTTCTTTCTGTCTCTGGTTGCTCTCATCTGCTTACATAACCCCACCAAGGTGGTTCGAAAGACAGCCTCACCGAACAACCATCTGTTGCCTGATGTCATCCGCCGAGATAGTCCACACTTCCCTTCCCCCCTCCAAAAAAAAAACACTCAAGAAAACACTAAAGAAAAAAAAAACTCTTTCTTTTGGTTCATTGGTTGGATGGTTCTGATGTAATGCAAGCACACGCACAAAGAGAATCTACCTACAACAGAAAAAAAAACCCACACAGAAAAGAAGAATGACAATGATGAGGATTGAAAAGACGAGAGAAAAAAAACGACATTTCCACAGAAAAAAGCAAACCGACTAGGAGGAGAAGCCATCAAGTGCGAGAAGCCTCAGGATAGCTGCAAAAAAAAACCAAGAAGGAAGGGTTAATGAAGAGAAGAGGAGCGAATGCTGAGTTCTTGATGGGCCTCATCGACGAGACAACGGGCCTCGATTTCGATGAGTTTATCGTCGTCGTCGGAAGGGAGGAGGTGATGATGGGGAGGGTCAGGAGGATGAGCGGGCAGGGCGCCGTCAGCTTCTTCCGGCTCTTGTTCCAGCTCTTCTTCCTGCACCTTGGCCAACGAGCCCTTGTCGTCACCCGCTCCACCACCACCACCAGCACCACTAACCGCCTCTTTCCCTCCCTCAACGTCCTTCTTCTCATCTTGTCGGAAAAACGCATGGTTCGACAGCTCCATCGCCGTCGGTCGTGCATGATGATCACTGCAAATCTTTCGTCAGTTTATCCCTCCCTCTCTCTCTCTCAACACTTAAACAAATATATGTTTGAACACTGACATGAGGAACGTTTGCTTCAACAAATCCGTGCATTCATCCGAGATATCATCTGGGATTTCCGGCGTCGCAAATGAGCCGATCTATTCCATTCCACCCAAGAAGAGTATATACTTTAGCATCCAATAAGAAGGTAATAAGAAAGGGAAGAACGCACCCTAAAGATCGCCTGCATTTGAGTAAGACTAGCCCACGGATGTTCGCCCGTGAGCATCTCGACAATGAGGCAGCCAAGCGACCAAATATCTGCTTTGCGCGTGTACGACGTCTGCTTCACTACTTCCGGGGCCATCCAGAAAACCGAGCCTTGTAAAGACGGTCTATGGATCCTTGCCGTCGATAAAAGGTCTGTGTGTGTATCATGACATTTTCAATCAGTCCAAAAAAAAAAGTATGGTTGTTAGGGAACAAGAGGTGTCTTACTATCTTCGACCCTTTTAGAGATGCCAAAGTCCGAGATCTTGATGACGCCCTTGTTGTCGACCAAGATATTAGCCCCCTTGATGTCGCGATGGATTATTTCTTTAGAGTGGAGATAGTTAAGCCCCTCGAGGATTTGGCGGGTGAAGGTATTGACGAGGGCCTCCTCGAAGGAGCCGTAGTTTTTGAGGAGGGTGGAGACGGAGCCGCCGGGGACGTATTCGAGGAAGATGTTGAAGAACGAGTCGTCCGCGGAGGAGTCTAGGTATTGCACAATGTTGGTGTGTTGTAGCTCCTTCAGAAACTCAATCTCCCGTACTAACGCCCCCAACATCGACTTCTTTCTCTCCTCGTTGTGCGACGTCCCACTCGGCCTTTCTACCTGCTTCACCGCCATCAACGTCCCATTCAACGCATGCATTCCCAAATACACCTGTGTGATTTCTTGAGTTAGTCCTCCCTTTTCCTTTCCCACAGCTAAAAAAAAACCTCTCTTCAACTCACACTTCCAAAACTTCCCTGTCCGATTAACGCTCCTCGAACCCACTTGATCGACGCTTTAGCTAGATATAGTTTTGCCGAGAAAAAGTGAATAGGATTAGTCTCCATCTACTTGACGAGAAAGCTAAGGATAAGAAGACTGACATCCACTGGAAGTCATCTTCTGAGGATCATCATTGGCGTCTTTATTATTTTCATCTTCGTCGTCATCTTCGTCATCATCATCATCATCATCATCGTTATCATCGTCATCATCATGGTCATCGTCTTCATCATCATCGTCATCGTCATCGTCATCTTCATCTTCATCATCATCATCACCATCTTCATCATCGTCTTTCGACTCTTGGTTCTCCCCACTTTCGCTTTCCTCTTTGATTAAGCCTTCCATTCTAGTCGAGCTCAAGGAGCGTCTACCGGCCCTAGATGAGCCGTCCTCGATAGCAGCGGAGGTGAGATCCTCGGAATGGTTGTCATTATTATTCTTGGAGAGGAAGCCGTTGAGGGCGCCCCATTCGGCGGTATGTTTGTTGCCGAAGCCGCCGACGCCCATGCTGGCTCGTCGGTTTTCCACCTCGGCCGTCACCTCGTCGAGGGTTAAGATAGACGCGGTATCCGAGTCGCGATGTTTCTTCTTGACGCCTAATCGGCCCGCCATGGCTGGGTCCGGTAACGAGCTCATCGTGTCTAGCGACATTCGGGACCGGTCCATCGGCTCATTCGTCCCCGAGAAGTCCGCCACGGAGATGTACGGCGACTGATGTTCGGTCGGCTTGGTGGCTGTGGGCATGGGCGGCGCGCCCGAGTGTCCCGAGTCCATCGAGAGTCGCGACTGCTGGTGAGGGTAGCTCGACATGTCCCAGCTGGTTTGACCGGCCCCAGAGACCTG
Organism: Puccinia sorghi; assembly: GCA_001263375.1. Lineage (NCBI taxonomy): Eukaryota > Fungi > Basidiomycota > Pucciniomycetes > Pucciniales > Pucciniaceae > Puccinia > Puccinia sorghi. Next base: position 56,697 of record LAVV01014938.1, read on the forward strand.
GCTAGAGCGACGCATGGCAATCGACTTACGCACCGACTGACGGACCGTCTTTGAGAGATGCTTCTTGTTCTCCACCGACGGGAAGTAGTCCACGAGATGATTCGAGATAATCTCAGAGGGGGGTCGATGGCCAAAGAAGTTTCGTAGCTTGCCTCGTCCACTCGCTAGTAAACTGCTCACCCGCTCTCCTCCTGCCGCTCCACCCGCCATCGACATGGCAGCTTGATTATTGTTGTTATTATCAATGTTGGAGTGCTGCTGCAGCGAGGCTTGGTAATCCGGCGGCAGCGGCTCGGAATGTCGTGAGGGGTCGATCATGAGACCAGACATGACACTGACCACGCTCGCCCGATTACGAGCTTTGCGTGGAGGGGGGAGATGTTTATTCTTCTGGGATTGGGAGCCAACTAACTGATCAGCGACGGGCTGCTGTTCTCCATTTACTTTCGTCTGCTGGCCGGCAGATAAGGGCGAAGACGAGCCCGCGAGCGTCGGGGACAGATTCGGTGAGACACCAGTGACTATCACCTCATCGCCTCCGAAAAAGGGCGATGCCGCTTTTCGATTGGCCCGCTTACCACTCGCGACAGAGTGAAGTAATAATCCTCGCTGTCTCTCTGGTCGGTTAGTTGTCCTACAAAGCTCCAGTAATTCGTTTTCATCCAATTGTCTGATGGTACCTGTCATGTATGCATATTGAATTAGTCACTTGTTTGAAGATGCAGAGAGAGAGAGAGAGAGAGAGAGAGGAATGGTTTGACCCCAATTGAGTTCCGCAGGTACGGCGTTAAGAGGCATGGCGGATAAAGCCCAGTCGTCGAAGTGAGCAGAACGAGTGGAAGCCTGACCGGCGGTGTTGGTGTGACCGAATTTACGGAGAACGCGTTCGAGAAGGTCGGCAGCAGACATTAGGTTCTCGACGTTGATAGTTTTCATAATACCATTTTCGGCGAGGGTGACCTTGATAGTCTTGCGGATCACTTCATCGAGCGTGGGCTGGCTGACCGGCCCGATCTGCGAGGTGGTCCCAGCTACCACCCCTACCGTCCCTGCGGGTGTAGTCGGACGTCCAAAGCCACCCCGCCCCACCTTGAATCCAATGTCCCGTATCACTCCACCTGGTGTGCCATAAACTTCTCCTCCTGTTGCTCCTCGCCCTGAGTCCATACTCCCAGTCCCATCTTCGAGAATACTTGTCAAACCGGGAGCACTAGTTCCAGGTACTGTAGTCGAGTTCGTACCACGACTAGGTGATCCAGTACCTAGTCATTCAAGAATGTATAAGTCAGTTTTTTTTATACAAAAAAAGGAGTTGCGATCGAGTTGATAACAGACTAGTTGGACTGGAGCTGGCTACACCATTGGAATTGAGGTTATTAGATGAAGGGGGTACAATTGAGATGGGTTTGATGTTGGATCCGATGAGAGAACTGCTGAGGCTAGGAGCCCTACGATGGTCAGATTTTTTAATAAACAGAGAAGCTTGTGAGACAGGGACGGCGGGTGGGGTGCTAGCAGGAGAGGAGCTAGAGGGGTTGTTGGCCAAGGAAGTTTTACGAGTGAGTGCGCTGGCCAGGTTGCCAGGTGCGGGAGCTCGAGGGAGGCCAAATTCACCATTCCATGGGGTGCTGTGAGCCGAGCCAGTGCGAGTTGAGATCAAAGTATTTGGGGGATGACCCGTGACACTGGGTGTTCGCTCGCGAGGGTTGTTGTTATTGGTAGAGGAGGGTAAGGAAGTTGGGGAGGGAGTAATGATTGTGCCTGGATCGGTTGCCAACCTGTTACGTCGGGAGCGACCCCGATCTGCAGCACTAAGATATTCGGATAAAGGAGGTGTTTGGACGAGGTTAGGATTGGCACTGGTTGAATGTTGAGGGAGGGCGAATTCGGGGTTATAGCTCCCATTGGAGCGGGGAGAGGGGCCATTGAGATGGGTTGTACGTGAGGAGGAGGGTATTTGAGGTAAGGGAGGTAAGAGACTGGTTTGTGTTGGGTTTGGTGGTAGGGATGAGGAAGATGATGATGATGAGGTGGTGGTGGTAGAAGTGGTGTTGGTGTTGGTGGTAGTCGAGGTTGGTTGGGATCGAGTGGAGGCAGAGTTGTTAGTAGATTGGTAGGCCCTTGGGAGGCCCTCTGAGCGTTCTGCGAGTCGCAACGGGGGAGGGATTGATTTGGGGAGTTGACGTAATGAACCAGATCTGGATCTGGCGGGAGAGAGATGTGAGGGGATTGATTGATTTGATTGATTTGGATGATCGGAGGAAGAGGAAGAAGAAGCAGGATGTTCGAGTGACCAAGGTGGGAGTGCGTTTGGAGAGTTAGAATGAGCTTGAGCCTGTTGATAGAGGTTAGGGACTGAACGGGGTGCTGATGGGGTAGGATGATTAGCCAGGAGTGAATGATGGATTCTAGGATGTTGTTGTTGTTGTTGTTGTTGTTGAGTTGAACTAGTTGGAATGATACGTTCTCTAATGCAGCGTTGTTTGAGGTCCTTGACAGCGACGAGTATTTTTACGCGATCGCCGACCTTAGTGACGCCCATTTCTTTGAGGGCGGATTGGTCCACGTCGAGTAGGATGTCGCCGACGATATCGTTGTCGGCAAAGATGTGAGCGAGATGGGGTAGTTTGATGTCGTTGAGCCATTTTGCGACATGTTGGTCGTCCCATGACTTGAGATAATCGATGAAGGAGTTGGAATTGGATGATGATGGGTTGTTGAAGGATGGTTGTCGGTTGAGATTGTTGAGTGAGTTTGAGTCAATGCTGGAAGATGGAATTTGCTGTTGCTGCTGGTGGTGGTGGTGATGGTGATGGTGATGTGTAGTTGGAGTGGTGGTTGATTTGGAGGCAGAAGTGAGTGGTTGGTTTGGTGATCGGAGTGGTGGTGTTGGGAGTGAGGAAGGAGGAGGTATTCGTTCGTTGTTAGTTGTTGGTGAGTGTGTGTTTGATTTTGGAGATTTCTTTGAGAGTGAGTGTGATCTTGATAGTACGAGTGATGGTGGTCGTGGTCTGATCTGTCCCTTTACCATCGCAGCTCGAGTTAGAGAATAGTTCTTGGAGATGGAATTGCCTAATAATAATATTCACAGTCATTCAATCTTACGGGGGGTTTTTTAAATAAATATTATTAATGTGAATAATTAATTAATTTTTTTTTTATAAAAGATCTGATTTAATTGTGGTGAATTTCTGAGATTACATAATCCAAAAAATACAAACATAAATTCACTCGGCTTGCTTGCTCTTCTTGGAAGGAGAAGAAGAGTCTTCCTGAAAATGCCCTTCAACCACAGCCATCGAGCTAGCCGCTCCTTTAATCTTTCGCTTGCGTCCCTTAGATGAATCAGCCACTGTTGGCTGCGGATGGCGGCACTTCTCAAGCAAGCTGACAAGTCCCTTCATGCGTCTGACGATCAAGGAAGACTGAGCAGACACTGGAATTTCTTCCGAGAAGTCAACCAAACACTGAATGTCCTGCTCACTCCATGCTTCCCAAGTCTTCGGACACTCCCCCTTCTGTCTGCCCTCTCGAGGCCTCATCTCCACCCCAAACCACATCACCTTGAGCCAGCCCGGTAAACTCTTTAGTATCATGTTCACTTTTTTAGAATCCCCTTCCTCACTCTTCTTCTGTCCTGCAATAACCTCACGTTGTGAGAGGAATGCCTCCTTGATCTGACATACGTAGTTGACATATTCTGTCCACGATGTCGTCAACGGTTGATTCGGGAAAATCTGCAAAAAGGAAAAAAAAAGGGGCGCTTATAAATAATAACCCTACAGAGAGAGAGAGAGAGAGAGAGAAAGGAACAACACTCTCACCTCCTTAGGATACCAAAGATTGATCAGGATTAAAACCAGATCCATCATATGTTGTCGCCGGAAAGCCTTGACGCTAGAGATATCCAGAGAATAGGCAAGAACTTGTTGTCTCAATCGCCAACAGAATTGTGGGAAGGTTGAAAAAACACTCTGGAAAAAGCTAGGTCGAAGTCTCGAGGTACGTTTCGAGCACAAGTTCTTCAGACTTTCCTCATGCCTCTTCACCAGTATCTCGAGCACCTCGTCTTGACCCACTCCTGAAATCACGAACGAACTCCAACTCCCTATGATCTTCTCCATTAACCAACAGTTACAGTCTCCACACATTACTTCCGTGCCCATATCCGTCGTAGTTTGTGCCACCAGATGTATCATCGACATCGTCTCAGATATCTCCATAGGCGTAAGAGGCTGTCCTGCTAAGCTTCGCACCGATTGACTGCCACTCGACCGTCGTGTCAACTCGTGCAAAATTCTCATCACTTTCCGCTTCATATCCACTTCACTAGCATTGACTTTGCCAATCAGCTCTAGCAGCGGCTTGATCAGCCGAGCAAGTGTCACTGTTGCCGGATGAAGTTTGACAAATCGTCCAATCAAATCTAAAATCTTCATACGGAGATGAAGATCTTGAGTATTTTGTACTGTGGAGCAAAAAGATACGTAGGAAAAGAAAAAGAATTAATTAATTTAACTTCCTGGGGTGCATCCCCAAAATCTCATAATGTGGACTTACATCGAGTTAATTTTTTTCCCGCACGCCGCTTGAAGATAGCAGCCAAATTGGCGTCCAAAGCAAGCATCTCATCGTCGTCCATCATCACCGATTCCTCTTCAGAATCAGCATCGGACCCCGCTGGTTTACTCAACGCATGACCTAGGGCAACGGCAACATCGTTCCTGAATTCTTCATCAATCGAGCCACCGTCCGTGACACTTTCGCCATCCGTGCCCGAAACATCATCTTCGTTACTGATCGAGTCATTCTTCTTCTCGTTTACGTTCTCAGAATCTGACACGTCATCCTCATCCTGATCATCATCGCTATCTTCATCGTCGAGTGGGGTTTCCGGCGGATTAATATGCTAAGGAAAAAAAAAAAAAGAACACCCATGATGATTGTCAATAATAATGATTTTTAAGAAGGCATTTTCTGCTGCGATAGCTTACATCAATCAGCAGCTGCATGCTCTGTGTGTCGATACAATCCGAGAAAGAATCAAAATTGATCTCGACAACAGTCCTTAAAAGGGTGATCGGCCATGAGAGTAAGAATAACAGACATTCCGTAAGGTTCGCCATGGCTGGGGCCAAGCGTTGCAAATCATCGTATTCGCCATTGGGCGGTAACAAAGTATTAACATCCTTTTGCAATCGCTATTGAATGATAGGAAACATTAAGATCAGCTGCGCCATCTTATTCAACGAGTTTGAGAACGTCACGGCTCGAGAAATCTTACCTCAATTAGCGGTAATGCTTCTGTCCACCCGTCTTGCTCATCGTACGTCATCAGATACATAATATCGCACAGTATCACAAGTGCCTCCTTTTTGCTTTGAAGTTTGGGGGATTCAGTGCTTGCTACTCGACCGCGCAACTGGCTTAAATACTGACGAAGAGATGCAATATGTTGAGAGTTTTGGGATCCTTCCTGCGATTTGAAGCTATCCGCATGAGATTTCACAATTTCGAGAACTAATTCGGAAGGCCTGAATCCATGCAGTGAACAGGCTGCTTGTGCCGTTTTTGACTGTTTTTTTTTCTCCAAGAATTGGCTCTTAGTCCGTTCAACCAGGTCCAACAAGCAAGTATACAGCCGAGCTTTGCAGAGCTCTCGTAACTGGGGAGAAAATGGTACCGCGGGTTTGACACTTGATGATTTGGATTTCTTAGTTCTCTCGCAAGACGCTTCCCCAAAAAATGCACAGAGCGTAAGACACCGAAGAATCGATGAGGCACAACCGATCGTGCATGCCGGGGTGTTCAAGTTGATGATGTTACAAAGCTGACTTAGCATCATCTCCTGCAAGTTTTGCGAGGCAGCTTGAGGGTCTTCGTCTTGACTGGCCGAATTATCAATTTGTGGACAGGACCAAACGGGCGAGCCTTGTTGAAATGCCGAGATCAGTTCCTTGGTCCAGAGGTCCAGCTCGGGAGAAAGCATTCGTGATACCAAGGACCGTGTCAATTTTGAGTGGCTAATGTGGTCAAAATTAGGAGCAAGGTCTCTGAAGCGAGATGCAAAACCTTTTGCAAGAGCCGATCCTTTCGGGTTTTTTTGATCCACCTGCGAAAGTAAATTGGCAGTGACAGATTTGGCCATCTTGTGGAGTAAGCGATCTGTGGATGCGAGGTGTACTTGGAGAGTGTGGATGCAATTCATCGTGAGGAATTCCGGCTTCTTTTGGTCTGGAATGAGCTCAGATTTGATCAGGTCATTCAGGATGAGAAATCCGTGCGATCTTCGGGAGGGACTCGATTTTTCCGCAAAGTAGTACCGCTCGAAGAGGTGGCTGTAAAAGTTGGGCAAGTTGAACTTGCGAGCCGACTGAGAGGCTGATATGATGATCCCGTGAATAAAATGCGGATAGATGTTCATGTCTGCTGGGCTCGATGACGTCTTTCCCTCTGTATCATTTGGACCTGATTGTGCCAATTGTGTTGAGGGCGCACCGTCAGCGTTCATGAGGATGGCAGACAACTTGTCTTTGTTTTCTTCGCTGAGAATCTGCTTCTTGGGGAGAGTTTTTGGGAGGATGGATTCCCAGTTGAGTTTGATGGAGTGCTGCTGGAGTAGTATGACAAAGGATAGTTGCTCTACCGTCAATGTGTTGGTGTTAATGAGAAACATTTCAGCGATTTGATTTAAGGCTCCAGACTGAGAAAGAGCGGAGTCGGGGTGCAGCAAAATCTGCATCGTAATGTCCAAGACGATCACAGATCCAACGGCTTGGGAGAGCCATGGGGCTCGCCGAACGAGGTTACAAAGCTCTTCGAGTAATTTCTTCAAGAGAGTCGCTTGTTCCTCTGTTTGATTTTCGACATCCCGGAAGAGGGCGCCCGACTCTGCTATGCATTTTATTCCAAACAATCTCCCAAACAAAGAGTCACGTTCTTCACTCGCCTTCATGCCACTCTGCAAGGGAGATGCTGATATTATCAAGTCGAATATTGAGAGAGGGGATAGTTGAGGAAACTTGTCGATAATCTTTCAATTAAAATTCCAACATCAGATCACAATTTTAACCCAGAGTGCGCGTCAAGCTGAAGAAAAAAAAAAGGGAAAAATTGGGGGATTCTCACTTGACACAAGACGATTGAGAATCCAAGACGAGCACCTGGAGTTGGGCTAGCTAATCCGCGGACGAGTCTCTTGAGGGCATAGTCCAAGTCAGTCGAGTTTGAGATATCATCCGAAGGAGGATCCGAGTCGGATAGGTCTGAGTTGGGTTGGGTGAGATGGTAAACGATCGAGGAAGCGGCCTTGACTCGCTGGTCGATATGCGAGCTAGAGAGTCCGCCAAAGAGGGACATGATCCGTGCCGACATGTTGAAAGGCTTGTAGCGGACACTGTTCGGGCGCGGAGACCTTTGGAGAGGATACTATGAGGTGAGGGATCGGCTCGGCGTTGGAAAAGGGGTCGATGACTTGTGGCGAATTATCTGCTCGACCTGTTATTACAGCCAAGTTGTGGGTTGCGGGTGCGGCGACCCGCAGCAGGCCTTAATTTGCATACGGTACGCGCGCCATATTAGAGCATCCCCCGCAGCCCCGCGACCGTCTCCGTACTAAGAGCATCCGCATCGGCTAAAGTTTGGAGCTACAGTGCGCAACAGGTGTTCTCGACTACACCCTCCCTGCAAAAAAAAAAAAACACGCGGGAATGATTGGAGGCTCGGTGTA
>LAVV01014949.1:21899-34990 GCA_001263375.1 Puccinia sorghi
GGGTTGATTGAGACAAGGAGAGAGGATGTGAGCAGAGAGGAAACCAGAATTCTGACAAACATATCCAGTCATATTTTTGTAACAAGTCATGTTTACCCCCAGGTGGAGGCTCATGATCTGACCAGTGAAGTGGTAGGTCTAGGCATCATTAACTCTTGATCACAAACTGATTCCACTACATTTCCAAGAGCTGGTAATAGACTTGGGTCAATTCTAGTGTCAAATTCATGGTGCCAGGGTCTATGTAGGGTCAACCATGTGGTTTTCTGGTGTAGTGTCACTTGTCCAAGAAAATACTGTATTCATAGGAGAAGGGCAACTTGAGCTTCTGAGTACAGATACAGGAGCTCATCATTTGGGCTCAACTTAGTAGTAAGTACAATGCTTTTATTTCGGATTTGGCACTCTGAATTGTTGCAGTTGCTTAGTTTCACCATTTATCAGGTGAAGTGTACTGCACCACTGGATCAAAAAGACTGATTTTAGGGGGTTGTGCCCAATGTGCCCCACCCATTGTGGGGATGGATGGTGGGAGACAAGCTGGTTCCAAAATCGGTATCCTGCCTTCCCTACGGATATCACTGGTACCTTGTTGGGGCCATGATGGGCTGCCAGTAGGCCCACCGTGTTATGGTCAAGGTTAAGAATGTAGATTGCTAACTGGGGGATGTACAAAGGTGCAAAGGCTGGAGATAATCCAGTTGGGACACCCCTGGCAAGTCCCAGAGGGGGTTACAGGATCACAACACACTGGCATTGGAGCTGGGATTAAGACCAGCCTTCACTGTTGGTTTGAGGGGTCTTGGTTTGTCCAACCCAGCTCCTGATGTTATCTCAACCACATATGCTGAGTGATTCTGGGTTGGAGAAGCAGAGCCCCCTCCCCATGTCCAATTTTTTTTCCATCAGGCAACCCCATTCCAGCCAAAACAAATTTTAAAAACAACCCAAGATGTTGAACTCACCCCTCCAGATGAAAGACCACCCAATTATCAATGAAATAATGCCACCTGTTCCCAAACCAGTCCCGGTAAACTAAATTACCAACCTGTTCATCCATTTCTCATTGCGGTTCTATAATTAAATTTTCATGAACCAACTCCCCATGTTGTTGGAGGCTCATGAGGAAGTGTGCAAGGTCACAAAAACCAACAGTCCAACTTCAAATTTTCCTTCATGATGCCCTTCATTCTTCTAAATTCAAGGAATTCATCTTTGATTGAATCATCTTCCATCAAAGTCAATACCTAGACTCCGGGTAATATAGGCTCAAGCACATCCCAAACAATGCTAGCAAATCTCATCAGATTTCTTGGGAGTACCAACTCCAGGAATCCAATGGATATCAAATGTACAGTGCATGCACTTGTGGTGAGGCAAAATGTGAAGAGTTTTTCAGGATTTTGCAAACCTTCTCAAATGAGGCGTACATGACAATTGATCTTTCCAGCTTCCGGAATTCCAAGGGCTGATCCCTTCAAGCTAAACGCACTAAAAAAGCAAGATAAAAATAGGGGAAGGTGTTTTTCATGACTTTTGGTTTGTTTTTGAGTGTTTTTGATGGTTTTAAGCTTGAAATAAAACAGAACAGATGGTTCTGAAATGGCCCAAAAGATGGGCTGGAATGAATATTCCAGAGGGGCCTTCTATGTGAGACTATCCCTCTTACATGGTGGATAGGATACAATGAAACTAAAGAGGAATGAAAAAAATAAAGAAAATGTTTTTGTGTTTATTTTATTTTTATTAAAGAAGGTAGAGTTTTGAAGGTACAACACACTCAAAGACTGCCATAAGAGGAGAAAATCTTTGACGCCTCCTCCTCAAAATAAACTGAGGAAGGTCTGGCAATAATTCAGTCAAATGTTTTAAGCCGGATAGAGTGGCTAAGGGTCTTTAAAAAGGAAAACCTAGGGGATTTTGTTTATAACAAATCACAGAAAAAACAAGAGAAGTAGAGGAAACTGAGCCTTATAGCCAAAAGGAGACGAAAAATTTAGAGATAGGAATGATCTTCAAAGAGGCTGAGATACCTCTGGATTCAGCCTCTGTGTAATTTTTGATCTGTACAAGAAGAATAAGGAATTCTTCAACAATTTTCCTGTATCTGAATCCTGGGAGACTTGTGGGAGAGTTAGAAATGAATATATGACTTCTCCTGGTGCGCGCGCGCGCGAAAATCAAGTAAATTGAACTTTGAGAATTAATATAAACATAATTCTTACTCAACATTGAGGTAAGAGTGAAAACAGGTCAATAGAGGATGTGGGTAAGATTTCGAGGAGATTCAATTAAACAAAGTTTATGATGAAGCCTTTTGGGAAATATATATGTTGTATATACTGTCTCTAAGGCTGAAATTCTAGGCAGGGGTTTTGAAGGGTGCCCTCTAAATATGTCTGGCCCTGGTGTAAGGCAGGGGGTATTTTGGGTAACCTGATCTTCTGGGGCCTTCCAGGCAGGGTATTTTTCTCTCAAAAAATGTGGAAAAAAAAAATGATATCAACTTGAACTAAACCAGAACCCCATCATCAGATCAACCACAAACCACTCAACAATGAATCTTGATTCACATTTTGATTTTGAGGAATTAACTATGGGTTGATACTAACAATATATCTTTTGGCTGTATCAACACTTTGAAATTACAAACTAGAAAATTTTCAGGTGGTATCAAGCTGAATGAAAACCAAAAAAAGGTTTTGGTGAGAATTAGAAAAAACATTGAATGCAATAAAGACTGATTTATCTTATCTGGTTGATTTTTTCTCTCTCAACCAATAATATCATTTTTTTGATAAAAATTGGTTTCTTATTAGTATTTAAATTAATGATTAAGATTAGAGTACTTTTCAAAAGCACTGGATCCTGGGAGGTGTTGCTTTCAAGCTTCAAAATTCTCACCACCCCACCAAAGCTGAGATCAAACCTGCAGAGGATGCAACAACAACAAGATAAATATCCTGTATAATTCAAGATCATATCTATTTCAAATCTACCTGTGTGACATTCCCCAGTGAAGGGGTGCTACTTCCCAAACGGCTACATGGATGTTGTGGTGGTGAAATTCCCTGGTCACATCCTTTATTTCTATTTCTTAATGTAAAGGTGGAGGCTTGAGAGGTTTTCAGGTTAAAACTTCTCCTATCTCAGTTTCCCTCGAAGAATTTAAAAGTGTTATGTTTATCTTTAAGCAAGCCTTTCAAATTTGAGGCAAACCAACTTAAGATCAAAGTGATTGCCTTTGCACTTGAGATCTTAGAAACCAGTGATTCTATTGATTTAAGCTGTTCATGGAACTGAACTCAGAGTTTTTAAACCTTTTTTACTGTCATACCTCAAAATTCTTGAATGATTGGAGCTGAGCCCAATCCCCGAAAAAAGAAAAACATAATGAATGGAATTTAGAGAATCATCGTGTAAAATCCACCATGTGATAGTTACTTGGTGAAAACAATTGGGTCAGACTTTCCATTCAAAAATTTCCTTACTTAAAGAGATAGAGCCAAGTTATGACTCAATTGTGGAATCAGATCATCACCTGATGTTGGGATTATGGAGAGAGAGAGCCCCAAAGGCTGATGATGATTGTCCATTCCTGGAGGTTACCCAGAAATAAAATGATGGATTCAGTGAGCAAGGGCTTGAAACAAAAATCTTATTGCATCCTGAATGTGAAAACCCAACTTGGGTTTAATCAGTTGGAATCATGAGAATGTTGACATGGATATATGTATAAAAAAGTAAAGCAGGGCATGGAGTGAAAAACTTGGAATAGTGAGAAATTTGTGTGAAGTCACCTGGCTACACCACCAGAAATCATTTAAAAGTCCCAGAAGAAGCAAGAGAGCTGGTAGCATTTGAAACTGGATGATTCAGCAGCTTTGTGTTAGGGAAAATAGGAACAACAAATGTAATGATAATTTGTGCACAAAAGGAAGGATTGAATAGAACAGGGAACATTTTTCCACCTCCACATTGGGAAAAAAATCTGGAAGGTGGGCTTTGGGAAAAACAAGGGGACAAGAGCCAAAACCGTGAATGATTGAAAAAACAAATATGAATTCACCCTCACTGCAAGAAGAGCAATAGTCTTGAGGGGATGAACTGGAGAATGGTAACTGTGAGTATAAAAATGAGGCCAGAAAATATGGTGAACAGAGACAAGAACTCCTGTCCATGATTATTGAAGAAATGCTCATCATATGTTTCATCTTGGGAGGGAGCATTGGAGGAGGGAGTTGTATGCATTTAACTGCTTGTATTTGTTTTTTCATCTTAATTCTTTTTTTTTTTTTTTTTTTTGAATTTGGTATGGTAGCCTATTTCAAGCACAATAAACACATCTTTGGTCTTCCAGAAATCAAATTTATATATTTCTGATCTCAAATGTGGTCTACTGTGTGCAATCTTCTCCAGAGCCCAGCCAAAAATAATTGGACCCAGTGGACCACATTTGACCTCAGACAGCTGGAATTTCTATTCCTGCTATCTAGTAATGNATCATCAGATCAACCACAAACCACTCAAAAATGAATCTTGATTCACATTTTGATTTTGAGGAATTAACTATGGGTTGATACTAACAAAATATTCTTTTCATCTTTATTAGAGTAGTTTTCACAAGCAATGGATCCTGGTAGGTGTTACTTTCAAGATTCAAAATTATCACCCCACCAAAGCTGAGATCAAACCTGAAAAGGATACAACAACAAGATAAATATCCTTTATAATTCAAGATCAATTGACGAGCAGGCAGGGAGACTTTTGGATAGACCATTGTAAGCCTGCTCCTCACTGGCTCACACAAACATGTCACAAGATTACATAAGCCTAGTTTGACCTTGTATTTAGTCTCAAACTTCCTCTTTACCTAGACAGCAGAGATACTTTCCTGTCTAGGTGAGTATCCTTTATTCCTCTTTTCAATTTTCACTCACTTCCCTTCACTTGTAGATATTGATGAGAGATCCTTCTCTCCTGTCTAGACTGCAATTGAACTTACTGTGGTACTAGAAACTTCCCTCAGGAGCTATTCAGCTCCTTTTCTAGTGCCTTTTCCAAAATACAGTGAAGGACTCGACGGAGTCCTTACAACCATCCACTTGACCCAACTGGGTTGTCTGGGGTGTGAGAGTTTCTGCCTAGTCATTCTGGAAAGAGGGCACTTTCAAAAAGTACAAATTGTTTGGAGAAAGGGTATCCCCATGGGTTAAATCATTGTGGAAGTTCTTGATAGCTCTTACAAGAGAGAATTCTGGGTCTGCAGCATGAAGGCAAGTATAACTTCCCAATATAGTTTGCTCATTACTGTCAATTTAGCTCAATTGCCCCAGCTGGTGTTGGGACTGTCTACCAGGGGCAGGGGGTTGACCTGCTGCTCCCCCGCTCTTATGACAGAGATATTTTTGAGTTCTTCATGAGATGTAAATACTGATACACATCATGTTACTTAGTTCCACAATAGTTCAAATTAATTTTTAATAAATATTTGATTGAAAGAATTAATTATGATTTGGAGCCAGGAAGGTCTGAAGACAAAGCAAGTTAGACATCAATCAGAAATAAAATAAAATTAAAGGAAGGAGAATTTGAGAAACAAACAGTTATATATTCAGGACTGAGAGGTAAAGAGGTTGACAGGAATGATTAAGAGATGAGAAGGACTTAAGGGACTGAGAGATGAAAGTTGAGTTAGCAAATGTGGGTTGAAGATGAGATGAGTATTGGAGTAGTCTCACCATAAAAGGGAGAAGGTTCAGGTGATTTGAGAGTGGAGAGAGACAAAGAGAGAGAAGAAAGAAAGAAGAAAGAAACAAAGAAATAGAGGAAAAATATCAGGTAGGAGTGAGTTAGAAGAGGTTTTGATCGAATGGGAGTTGAGGTTGAGTTGATTGTTGAGTACCTTGGATGAACTTGAAGGTGGTTGAAATAAAAATTTCTAAATTGGTGAAAGACAAGTGACAAGTCTGTGTAATTCCAACAATTTTTGCAGTGTACATATGGGTTACATGCAGCCAACATGCTAAATGTTTCAAACCAAGAATAGCAAGGATATATGCTATGGAACTTGACAGTGAAGTGCTATGAATTTTCCCCTTGTGTATGTAAGCAAAATGAGGAGGAAAAGAAAGGTCAACATATCTCAAAGAGAATAATGAAAAATAATGTCGAGTTTGTTATTTGAGTCTGGGGTCAAGTCATAGAGAAAAGAGATGCTTTATAATAACACATACCCAAAAATGATGTAATTGAAAGCGAAACAAATTCTGAAAACCTGAAATTAGGTGATACTCCAAAAATGTTGATTATTTTGGGGAATAAACACACTGAGCTTCTGGAAGTGATGGTAAGGAAAAAACTAATACATACTGAAGAATGATGTACTTGAAAGCAAAAAAAGATATGAAAACCATAAATTAGGTGATACTCCAAATATGTTGAGTATTTTGGAGAATAAAAACACTGAGCTTCTGGAAGTGACGGTAAGGAATTTATTGGCTGGTTTTTCTTGAAACATGAGAAAAATTGAAGAATAAGAATAAATAATGGGATGTGAAACTGGCTGAAATAGGGTTTGATTAGCTGAGAAGCTGAGATGAATCAAAATAGGAGGAAATACAAGGGTAGTTTGAGAAATAAATGACATCAGATTTCTTAATTGTTCAATTACAAAGTGAAAACATTCCAAAAACAGTAGCATTTTCAGAAAAAAAACTTGGTTAGACTTATCTGAATTGATTCAGGATTCTCTCAAACAAATTCAAGATTGCTTTATTGGCACTAATTTACCAATTACAGAAATTAATGGTGCTTTTTTTCTACATTAGTTATATTTTCATCTCATCTGATTTTAAGTAGATTGAAGGCATCCCATGTTGAGATGCTTTTAGGATGTTGTATGCTCCTATCAAAACCAGCTTTTATCAGCATCTATTTGACCTATAGATTTTATTTTTGGTAACCAAAAGCCTGACTAGAAACAGAGAGAAGTTGGATAGGAAGAATAGAGACAAGAAGAGGAGATACCAAGGAAGAGAGGAGAGAGATTTACCACCAGATAAATTGAATAAAGATCAGGGAAAACAATGATAGAAAGTACATGGGCAGAGGGAAGCAGGCACAGGACTGAACAGCAGGAAGGTGAAAAGGATAAGTACAATGAATTTAGACCTTTGAAATTTGTCTTCTCACCAATGGACTTGAGACGCTGTGCAGGGATTTGATGATGATTGGTTGAGTCAAAGTGAAGAAGTTGGCAAGTTTATGTGGTGAAATTGAGTTTAAGATAAATTGGGGAGTTGAAGAAGTTGAATCAGAAGTAAGAATGCTAAGATATAGTCAAGTTAATAGTTGTTGAAGGGAAGAGTGGAGATGAGTGTGAAAGAAACAATAATGATAAGATTGGTGAAAAGAAGGAGAGTCTGCAAAAAATAAAGGGGCACAGCTGTCACCAAGATGTCACAGCATCTGAATTTCAACGGGATCCACAACAGCATTGACCTAGATGTTTCCCTTCCTTCCTGAATCTAAACCTACATTCATATTTGTCATCAGTCCTTATCATAATACTTAGTGCCCTGAATTTCAGCTCCCTTAACCTGGTCCATCTCAACATCCCAGATTAACTAGCATCAAATCAACCCACTTAGAATTTCTGGCAGTGTAATGATTGTCATGTACAAGTTAAGCTGATTTAATGTGAATCCATACTAATTGAGTAAACAGTTTATTTCTGGAAAACCAAACTAAGAAAGAAGGAAAGTCAATAAGAAAGAAGTAATTAAGGAAGAAATCAAAAAAGAAAGGAAAAAATGAGACAAGAAAGCATACCACAGATAGTAATATTGATAGTAGTAGAAGGCTAGGTGATTGAGCTGGAGTTTATGGCGGCAAAGTAGAAGAGTCTAAAAAGGAGAAAAGGATTTAAAGGAATACAGATTCAACTTTTTTAGAATCAAACAGCACAATAGAAGGAAAGATAGAAGAGAAAACAGACATTGGGAAATAAAATCAAATACTGGAATATGGAAGACAAGAGGGAAGACTTTTTGAGTTGGATCAATCAGAACTTTTTACAGAAGAAAGGAGGAATTGTTAGTTTGATTCAGGATTGATCAGACTGGTCAAAGCTGTTTAATTTACTGACAAAGAATTTCTTTAGATGAAGGCGGATATTGACGTCTTTCTTTCTTGAAAATGTTGATCTTGAGTTATTTTTGATAAAACTGAAGCAGAGAGTGTTGTGTGGAGCTTGGATTAAGTTTGAGATTGAACTCAAACCTAACCAATTCTATTCAGAGGAAGGTTAGGGTTTGCTGCGGCAAATTCAGAGACGCAGGAGACAAGTTCAGGGGTGCAGGAAATAGTTGAGGCGGAAAAGAACTGGAAGTGACAATGTCGCAGGAGAGATAAAACTCAACACATACAATGTTCCTCCTACCTTTCATTTACATTGGATTATTTGATTTCAAGGGTGTCACCCAGATCAACTAGGATAATCTCAAACAAGCTTGGTTTTCTGGTGGTTTAAGGGTAACAGCCCTGATATCAAAATATCAAAAAGAAACATGTGATTTTGTGTCAGTTTCAAGGTCCAGTCCAATTTCCTCATTGGTTTTCAGGTTACATAAACAAGTGGTATGAAGCCAGCTTGAGGCTGTATTCCATTCAATAACCCCATCAGATGAGACATACAACAATGTCATTCCATGATTTCAGGGGGAGTACACATTTGCATTTGACTGGTAGACTAGTCAAAGCTAGACTTACAGTGAATATCATGGTTCACATTGAATTTTGGCACCCTTAAAAAATTCCTTGGATTTAACAGTCATCTAAATTGATCTGTACATATTTTAGATGGGTCTCATCATTTGAAACAGAAAACATGTGAAGAGTTCATGACTAGTGGAATAAAAGTGGTGTTGAAGTCACTAATGTGAACTAGCTACCTCCATTACAGAAGATAAAAAA
This sequence comes from Puccinia sorghi, assembly GCA_001263375.1. Lineage (NCBI taxonomy): Eukaryota > Fungi > Basidiomycota > Pucciniomycetes > Pucciniales > Pucciniaceae > Puccinia > Puccinia sorghi. The sequence continues at coordinate 30,876 of LAVV01014949.1, forward strand.
ACAGCAGATGAGGATTATAATCCTGCAATAAGAAGATTCATAATAATGGATTGAGTGAATAAATGCTCAAGTGACAAGCAAGGGCAATACGGTTTGCAGACTTTATCCGAGCACCATCATGTACAACGAGACACAAGCAACAAAAACATCATGGATGTAGACTTCTTGGGCAAGATAAACTGATCGCATCAAGTTTGGATTAGAGAAAAAGAATCAGATGCAGTGGCATAAAAGGCAGGCGTGCAACAAAAATACGGAGCAGGGTATGTTGGAGCTTTTTAACGTGTCTACAAATGCTTGTTGACAGAAAAACCCGGTGATCCTATCGAATGACGTCTTTATTCCCTACAGATTCATGTCAGGAAAAGATGAAAGCAATTCTCCTGCTGTTCTCCGGAGAGAAAGCATGTGGTGACTAAAGGGTGAGCTGCTCATGCTTGAAGACTTCACGAAGCAATATAGCCATCCAGCTGCTCAACAGGGACTCAGCCTCGCATGAGAAGTGCTTGGCGTTTCGAGTTATTACTTGTTGAGCCGAGTACACCCGTACCTTGGGGGAGTTTATTTCCTGGCACACACGGTGTTTTGCATTCAGCCGAGACTAGCGCGTAGTGGATGTCTTCTCCGAGAACTGCTATCCGTGCCTGCTTCCTCAGAGTGGTTCCGATGACTCCACATCAGCCCCAGTCCTCTCAGTCTCAACCCAGACATGCAGGTCTAAGCACCAAGCAAACCTTCTTTGGCCTTGAGCTCTCTCAACTGAGATCAGGTAGTAGTCGGACTGTGCTCTTGGCACCGGGCTTTAAGAGTCATCGGATGAGACCCCCAGAATTTTCACATCCAATTCCCCGCAACTTTCATTATAACTTATCCATTTTTCCCCAAATAACTCTCATTCACTTGCAACACCGCACAATCATGAACCCCATCACAGCTACCTCCCTAATGGCCACGCTCGCGGTTGCATCCATCATTCCCGCGCTCTCCGCCGGCCTGACCACCGGCGAGACATGGAGCTGCACTCAATATGCGCAAGCGAATACCCAATCTGCCAGTAAGATATTGACTCAAACTCTTTAAACTTTGTTCACCTTATCTGATACCATTCCTTTCAACTTGGTTATAAATAGTCTGCGGCGATCGACCAAATGCCGTGTGCTCTCAAAAATGTGTCGGCGGTGTTGGTAAGCTTGCGCTCAGCTTTGAAATTCATTGCGAGGTGGATAAGCTGATTGCACTTGCTTCAACTACCTCACAGTTGTTGATGGCTGCTCGTCAGCCTCAAATGCATCGGGCCCCTTGACACGTCAAACCTGCACCATCAGCTTTAGCCACATCTCACCTACCAGTAGCAGTAAGCTGATTTCCAGCGGGCAAAACCTGACTCCCCCTCCCTTCCCACTAACATTTTGTCATGCGCTGGAGCTGACCCCTACCGTTATCATCAGATTGTGTCAATGGCCAAGGTTCATTCATGTGTTCCGGTGTCCCCACTGGACAAGCCAGTTGAGTGACCGCGTCTTGTTATATTCACTAATAAATACTTGATGGCGTATTGATTACCTGCCCTCTTGTGACTGGTCTTCAGCGTGCTCCGGATGTGTTGATTCAACGCTGCACCTAGACCCAGCCCTGTCCCAAACTGTGCCACCATTGGCAGCCCCCGCGATTGGTGCCCCGGCTCCTGTTGTCGCTGCCAGCTCTTCCCCAGCCGCCTCAACTGTTGCCCCACCCCTTGCAGTTAAGGCGACCGCTCCCTCCGTCTCTTCTGCGGCGCCTGCGGCGCCTGCTGCCCCCGCCCCAGCTGTCACGGCGGCACCTGCTATCTCCACTCAGGTCGTCACCGTATATAGTCAACCCACGACATCCACCAGGACCTCTGCCCAAGACGAAGATACCCCCCAAAGTGACTCCTCCTCCTCGTAAGTCCCTCTTGCTATCAAAAAATCTCTTAATTCACGCCCTCTTGTATTGAAGCTTTTACTTTTCGTGTGTTACCTTTTCGGAACAAGGAACAGTAACAGTACTACATCGATTGCTTCCATCACTTACACCAATCCCGCGACGCCGTTTGTGGTAACCCTTGGGCTCTTGGCCGCGGGCGTTACCCTTTTGTGATTGGCCGAGAAGACCCTCTTGGATGTTTATTCTATGGACCCACTCTCTCAGTCCTTTCTCGATATTGTCAAGTCGCTGCCAGGCCAGATTCGTTCATTTTGGAATTATATCATCCTCTCAGTCATGTCTGCCCGTCCAATTATTCATTACAATTAGTCCGCTGCAGTAATCATTACCCACTTTACCAAGTTTGATTACCCTTGAGAAACTTTATGGAAGTCCTAATACTAATGTTTCAGCTAGATAACAAGAAGTCCAAGACAGAGGAAAAACACGAAACCAATGGCCTAAAAGCCCAGATCAGCCTGTGTCCTCTCCCTTGATGTGGCACCAATTTCAAATGAGATGAAGTGACCTTCTTTCTGAATTGGGTATCAATGTCAGTTGACGTGTGTTGCGCTCAAAGCCGCATGACACAGGAGAAATTTAGGAATTCATAATGAAACAAAATTCAGATCTTGCTGGAGCCCCTTTGAATGACATGTGTTCCAAATGAGCTTCAAAAAAGGGAGTTTTGCAACAGGGCACAACTTATGGTAATTGTATACAAGATGCTACAAAATGTACAAAAGGTTCCTTTGTACTATTTATGGCATTTGGTTTACAGTGTCATGCATCTGTGAGTTTATGTAAATCTTTGTTTGATGAGGGATAGAAAGTCACAGATTGTAAATTATATCCATACCAGAACAATCTTTGAATAGGCACATGAACACTCTTGAGAGCAATTACAGTGGTTCAATGGGTCAGAAATCCTATTTCTACACTTTTACCTGCCTTGTATCTTGATTATTGAAAATTTATGAAGAAACATAATATTAGAACAAATTTTGCATCAAGCATGTGATAGAGGCTTAGTTACATAGATTACAGCTTTCTGACCACATAGAAAAGCCAATTGTCTCTTTTCAGGTCATATTTGTGCAATTGTATGCCTGGAAGTAAGTTTACAACAACAACAAAAGAAAAAAAAAATGGAAGGAAGATGACAAAAATGAGAAAAAAAAAATGAGGAGGGGGGGTACATTGAAGAGTTGGGGAAACAGTAACATAAAAAAAATTGAAAAAAACCTTCAGCATTTTTTAACTTTTTTTTCATTACTGGCCAACATGACATTTATTCAATATTGAGAAAAATATATCCAAAAACAGTCAGTGTGTAACAGAGAACATGGGAAGAATGATAAAGAAATAAACAAAATAAAAAATAACAGACCTTTTACCAATGGGTTGGCCCCCCTTCAGCATCAATGACAGCCTGCATCCTTTCAGGAATTGATTCAATAATATTGAGTAATATTTGGCTTGGGAAGTTTTCCCAGGCTAGTTTGAGGCAGTGGTGCATTTCAGTGATGGACTTGGATGGTAAAACTCTTGAATATTGTTCTTGAGGACCTTCCAGACATTCTCAATGGGATTGAGGCCGGGTGACCGAGGAGTCCAGTTATGTTTTCTTTGATTTGGAATTCTTTGGATAACTTGGCCTTGTGAACAGGTGCATCATCTTCCATGAGGATGAGGTTGCAAGATTGGTCAGGATTGTGTTGCTGTAGAAAAGGAATCAGGCCAGGTTTGTAGAAATTTTTGATTAAGTCGGCTGCTTTCCTTGCCTTTGGAGGGATGAAGATGAGAGGTGATTTTTTGGTGGCAAAAAAAGCCCCCCACACCACAAGGTTTGGCTGCTTTTGAATGTAGTTTGAGGGCAATCTGTATTGTACTTCTGCTTATGGATCCCCTAGACATGGACTGCTTTGGAAAGCTTGTCAATCTTCACCTTCACCCAATTGGTGGTTTTCCAGCTCAGATGGCGTTTTGCAAAATTGAGCCTCTTCTGCTTCTGTATGTCATTGACATACAGCTTCTTGACCGCTACACACAAGCATTTTACCCAATGTCAAATATACTAGCTCTACTCCACTGATAGTGGTGTGCTAAGTATAGACAACTTCGAAAAAGGGTAATTTTAATATTACCAAACACAAAAAATATTAATCAAA